>PISX010012601.1:0-60082 GCA_004024625.1 Mellivora capensis
GTGGAGTCTTTTGGGTTTTCCATATAGAGTATCATGTCATCTGCAAAGAGAGAGAGTTTGACTTCTTCCTTGCCAATTTGGATACCTTTTATTTCTCTTTGTTGTCTGATTGCTGTTGCTAGGACTTCTAATACTATGTTGAACAAGAGTGGTGAGAGTGGGCATCCTTGTCGTGTTCCTGATCTCAACGTAACCCAGAATTTTAGATTAAGAACTATTCATTAACTGGAAAAAATGGATTACCATTATATAATTTACTTAATGCTAACAAAGTTAATGTCATGTGCAATGATCATGGCAGGTGAAATGAATATGGCATTTAAGAATATCAGCTGAATGTCAGAATGCCCTAAAATAACTATATGCAAATGGTAATTATTCATATGCTTCAGGAGTGAAATTTTATTCCATTATTTGTAAATAGTTGAGTTCAGAAGTAAAATCAATGTTTTATTTACCTGATTGAGAGTTTAGAGAATTCAGAGAGTCTCAGATATGGGGAAGTGTTTTTTAAAAAGAAAGTTTCTGAAAATACCACTATCCTTGAAGGATAAAAGTGGTTTGTATATATTTACCTAATGTTAATGCAATAATATGTAAATGTACACATGGTATAAATGCAATGCTGTGAAATATGCAATGGAGAGAGAGCCCACTGATGAAATAATGACTGTACAGCATCCAGTATAATCCAAATAAACATCTCCAAATGTTAGAGTGTGCTTAGTATAAGTAAAACAAAAAAAAAGAAAGAAAAAATAACTCATTTATCCATTTTACTTTACATAGTTTTATGGTTTTTATAGTCTTATATATTTATAAAGGATCTGCTTCATGAATTGATTGTTAGCATAGTGATATATTTCAGTGCCACAAATTAAATATGCAAATGTATTTCAAATTATATAAATTTAATTGAATATTTACATGTTATTAATAATATAATAATTTCCATTTATGTTTTATGTTTTTGCTTTAATATAAAAGTAACATTATCACTAATAGAGAATGCATTTAAATATATTGCTTACATATTTAAAGACTAAATCAGAGGTCCAAGATGACAATATTGCTAAAGAAGCTAAAATAAAAAATAATGATTTTAAAGTTATACTTTTGGAAAACTCACATAGAGTGTTCACTGACTGTGCTTACTTATATGTACTAAGCATATACACACCATTAGTGAACAAGGGACCCCAATAAAGAAACCTGTGAAATATATAAATGAAATTATATGGTGATAAGAAAAGTCAGTTTTAAAGATAAAACAAATAGTTTAATAGAAAACAGGCTTAGGAAAATGAAGAAAAAATTATTATTTTAAAGTGAAAATAGAATTCTATTTTAATATACTGTTGTCCCAACAATAGCATAGAAAACTACAAGGTATCATGAACCGGGGAAATGAATTGCATAGAAGAGGCCATTGTTCTGTTTTTGTTTTTCTTTCATTGCCTGAATGAGCATTATGCTAAAGAAATGGCATTTCTAATCCCAGTTATGATAGGTTACTATTTTGTATTCTAAAGTAGAAAGAATACAAAATAAAATCAATGAATAAATTATCCCTGAAAAAATAACTTCATTTCTCAACTCAGAGGTGGCCATAAATTGAGGAGAGATTCATTTAAAATACTTCATTCAGGAGCACTGGGTGTGGTGCATAAACAATGAATTTTGGAACACTGAAATAAAATTAAATAAAATACTTCACCTAAAATTTAATAAATTTTTGACAAGTATATAACAATCTTTAAAATGTTCTCTGTTATTTGCTAAGGTAAATGATGGGGAATTTGATCTTCCCCATTTAATAATGTGATGAACATGATCTTCCAATTTAATATTGTTTTTAAATAATTTTTTCAAATACATATATAAACTTCGATATCAGTTTTCTTGTGTGTGAAGTTTATTTTCCCAGTTTTTTAAAAAGACTTTTGCTAAAATTTATTTATATTAGTACATGCTAAAGTAAATTTTCTAGACTAGAATTAAGGATTTTTTTAATGTGGTGATGCAAAGAGAACCTTTAGATTAAAAACTGTGTGTTTAAAGCCATAAATGTTTCTTGCATTTAGTGCAGCCTGGTTTTACCTTTATACTTACTGTAACAGTATCTTCATCTTCTTTGGCCAGGTATGTGAATACACAAGGTTTTTTGGAGATTTTCTCAATGTTGAGAAACACTCCATAATCTGGGTTCTTGCAATTCCAAATATGTTCCATATACTAACAGCATCATCTTGGAACTGGTGCGAAATGCAAGATCTTGGGCCTCACCTCAGAACTATTGCAATAGAATCTGCACATTAACAAGATGCCAAGGAATTCAAAGGCACACTAAAGCTTAAGAAGCACCCATCTGGGTCCTAACTCATAACCAACACCATTAAGTGTTAGCTAATAGGACTCCCAAAGCCATTTATTAAAAAACAGGACTTAGTTATGCATAGTAATGAACTTTAAGATTAATTCAAATCAAATCTAGATGTTATTAATTCCCTATTTCTCTTCCTTGGTAGTAGTGATTTTAGTATGCTCTTCTAGGTTATATAGTAAACAACAATTATGTTGTCAAATGAATGGAAATAATTTGAATGAGACTATTAGTATGTAAGTACCAGGACGTTTTATGTTTTGAGATAGATAGTAAAAAAGGATACAGAACAATTTGAGAAGTTTTCAGAATCAACTGCACTTTTGACAACCATTTTAGTATTCAGTGGCTTCTGAACCATTTGATCTTGGAATGGGTAGTAAATTTCTTGGTTTGGGCCCACTCTCTGCAGCCAGAGCTATTTTGCTAGAAGTGACAGAGCTGAGTAGGTAAATGCTACCTCCCTTCTCTCTGCTGTTTGTTGTCCTCTCAGAATCTGATCAACTCTTTCTACATGAGGACTCCATAGCTGTGTATGTCACACACCTCTGGCAGCTGATATATTATCTCACAGACCTTCAGAGTGATTGTTACTGTTATTGGACCATACCATGCTTCCTGTCGTCTTCAAACCTACTAGCTTCCATTATTTATGAAACCAGTGAGACTGTTAGTAATTCTGATACTCAGTCTTTCCGTATCGTGGACACCTTTGTCTCAGGAACTTTTCAGAATCTTTCTAAAGGAATAAAGACTTATCTTGCGAACAGAACTATACATATATCTTCTTTGATAAAGTTTCTGTTTAAAATATTTGGCAGTTTTAATTGATTTATTTTCTTATTTTTGAATTTTAATAGTTTCTTATAATTTCTAGATGTAAGTTGTATGTCAGAAGTATGTGTTTTATGAATATTTTTGTCCAGTCTGCTTCTCCTTTCATTCTTTTAACAATGTCTTTCACAGACAGAAAGTACAATTTGTATATCCTTTCATAAGTTGAGCTCTCAGTGTTGTATTTAAAGAACTCTTTGCCTCCTAAACCATGGTCACAAAGTTTTTCTATGATGATTTTTTTTTCTTAATGATCCATAATTTTATGGTTTACATTTAAGGCTGTAATACATTTTAAATTAATTTTTATATAAGGTGTAAGATATGAATTGAAGTGATTGTGTATATGGACATCCAAACATTTTTTTTAAAGATTTTATTTATCCATTTGAGAGGAAGACCATGAGTGAGGGGAGGGGAAGGGCCGGGGGAGAAGCAGACTCCCCATTGAGCAGGGAGCCTGACATGGGGCTCCATCTCAGGGCTCCAGGACCGTGACCTGAGCCGAAGGCAGGCACTTTACCATCTGAACCACCCCGGCACCCCACGGATGTCCAAATTGTTAAGAAGCATTTCCTGAAAAGACGATCCTTTTTATTCATTGTCTTCCCTTTACACTGAAAAAAAAAAATCATTTGAGGGATGCCTGGGTGGCTCAGTCAATTAAGTGTCTGCCTTCTTCTCAAGTCATGATCCCAGGGTTCTGGGATTGAGTCCCATATCAAGCTCCTTGCTCAACAGGGAGCCTGCTTCTCCCTCTGTGTGCTGCTCTCCCTGCTTGTGCTCACTTGTTCTCTCTCTGACAAATAAAATCTTTAAAAAAATCATTTGATAGTGTGGATCGATTCTGAGCTCTCTGTTATTCAACTTTATTGATTCACATGTTTATTGTTTCACTAGTACCATATTGTCTTGGCTTATGCTTTTATCTTTATTATTACAGATATTTTTGCTTGAATTTGCTTGAATTTGGTTTAATTTGCTCCTATCTATCTAATTCCTTATTGTGAAAGCATAAATTACTATTTGACCTTTTTTCTTTGCTAATATAAGCATTTATTGCTAAACATTTTCCTCTAAGCATTATTTTAGCTGCATCCCAGAAAATTTGATGTGTTGTATTTTCATTTTCACCTAGTTAAAGATAGGGTTTCTTTTAGTACTTCCTCTTTGATGCTTGGGTTATTTAGAACTGTGCTGTTTAATTTCCAAGTAGTCATGGTATTTTCCAAATAGCTTCAATAATTCGTACCTAGCGTAATTATTGAAACATACTTTGTATTCTTTCTGTTCTTTGAAGTTTAAGATTTGTTTTATGGCCAAGAATAGAGTGTCTCTTGATGACTGTTCTCTGTGCAACTGAAAACGTGTATCTGCTATGGTTGAGCAAAGTGTTCATTCAATATCAATTAGGTCAAGTTACTAGACAAAATCTTTACATTTTTAGTGGTTGCCTATGGTCTACAATATACCTTTTTAATCATTCTACCTTTGAATAATATACTACTTCACATGGAGTGTGAGGAATTTATAACAGCATATTTCTATTCCACACTCCCATCCTTTGTCTTATGGTTGTCATACATTTTACTTTACATAGACTATAGACCTACAACTCTTTTATATCATATTTAATTACAAAGTTATAATTTCAGGCTTAATTGAATTAAGAAGAAGAAAAAATTTATGTTACTTACATTTATTCTAATGCTGTTCATTCTGCTGTGCAGATCCATATTGCTAGTTCTTCTGCCTGAAAAGCTTCCTTTAACATTTCTTATGTGGTGGGTGTGCTGGAAATGAATTTTCTCCATTTTTGCATTTTTGTTCATCTGAAGAGTCTTTATTGGTCCTTTGCTTTTTGAGAAACATTTTCATGAGTTACAGTGAGATGGGTATACCTTTCCATTTGGTAGGCCTTTAGTGTTGGTGTTTGAATTACTGGAGTCAGGGATTGGGCAGGGTTTGAGATTTGTTGTTGCTGTAGTTATCCACAGTGCACCACAAACTTCAAACTCTTCCAGCAATGCCTTCTGTCTCCCCTTTGCACTCTATTTCTGTGAAATCTGCCTCTTGCTGCTGTTCTAGGAGGATCGTAACTGTTTCTTCTTAGCCTAGTGGTAAATGGTATTGTGGGGGTGTTTTCTGATGGTCTGAGTATACCTTAATTTTAGGCAGTCCCTTATCCCTGAATAATGGGATTATGACCTTTACAATTGCTCTTGCCCCTCCTTCAGGTGTAGGTTTGGACCCCAAACTGCCTCTCTTTTAATGTCAAATGTTTTCTGTTTCTTTCTCCCTATTGTATTATTATTTTTTTAAATGAGTATCTTAAAGTTGACAGTTATTATTGCCCTTTTCCCTACGGATTAAGTATTTTGTTCTAAAAGGGAACAAAGTTTTAAAAAATATTCTAAAACTAATTATGTCCTGTTATGGTTTCCCAGACTAAAAGCCGCAGAAAATGGAAACTCATATTCTCCTCCCCTCCTCCTAGAATGAACTCCCTAGCAGAATCTGCAGCATCTGTTCGCTCTCAAGGGACATGAAGGAGCTTCTTTTAGCATTATGTCCAGATTTTTAGCTGTTTCCTGCAGTGGGTTGAGGAGGAGAAGACCCATGACCATCTCATTCCTATATTGCCCTCCAGCATATATTTTTCAGTGTGCTTCTGCTGCCCTTGTCAGTATGATCCCATGTCTTTCAGAAATTATTTATAATTTCTAGACCCACATTTTCACCATTTCTTCTTTTTCAGTATGGGATAATCTTACTCTAAATATGAATATAAATACAGAAACAAATACAAACACAAATGTATAATTATAAATAAGTATATTGCAGCCAATTTAAGTGTAATATCACATTAAATATAAGTACCAATTTCCCATGGGAGCTGAAATATAACTTTATTAAATATACCTTGATTCAATGTCTTTCAGTCCTTTTCCAAAACAATTTCCTTATTTAAAATTGAAAATGTTGTACAACTAAAACTAATAAAATATCGTATGTCAATTATTCTTCAAAAAATAAATAAAACTAAATAAAACAAAATAAAATTGAAAATGATGTTATATCTTGTCCCATAATCCAGGAAGATGTTTATAATTTATTGCCCATTTCCCCAAAGCCTTTTAATTTCTCCAAACAGCTTTTAATTTTCAGGAAAGATTCCTAGATATAAAATGCCACTTCATGTATAATTTCTGTATTCCCCTTTTGGGCAAACTGCTACTAATCTGGAAAGCTTTAAAAGCTATTTTCAAAAAGACTTCCAAGGGACCTGTAATTATCTTCTTTTAAATTTCAAAAACAATCTATTTGGATTTTCTTTCATGTCAGGAATATTTTATAAGATTTTTCAGAGAAAATTTTATCTCTTTTTAAAATGGACTTAAGACAATATGATACAATATCTAAGAATGAGTGTAATTAAAACCGTTGCATTCAGAGAGTGTATCTTCAAAAAATTTAAAAGTTAACCATGACACTAACTGTATTTAATAACCATGGTATTAATTATTATAAAATTATTTCTCTATGGTAATACTGGAAATACAACATAAGATGTTTCTAAACAATCAGATAATTACTTTTTTTAAAAAAGGTTTTATTTATTTGACAGAGAGAGATCACAAGTAGGCAGAGAGGCAGGCAGAGAGAGGGGGAAGAAGGCTCCCTGCTAAGCAGAGAGCCTGAGGCAGGGTTCGATCCCAGAACCCTGGGATCATGACCTGAGCTGAAGGCAGAGGCTTTAACCCACTGAGCCACCCAGGTGCTCCCAGATATTTACTTTCAAAACGAGTTTATTCTTATTTTGACTTCAACATTTTTTCACTTCAACTATCTTAAATAGTTTGATAATTCATTTCAATAGCGCTGAAAAAATTAGTGATATTAATTCTCAGGATTTGTTTGAAGCTGTACCATCCTTGTATACCATTCATATGACCATGCTTGTGTTATAATGCCTTCTCTCTACCCGCAATAGTGAATAATGAACCAACGGCAGTGTAGCAGTACATAGTAACATTGCACTAGTTCCACACTCAGAATAAGAAGACAATCAACCAATCAATAAAAGCAAACAAACAAAAAACATTCAGACTTATGGTGAGCAGATGTCTATTACATGTCTCCTCAAAAGCAAATGCTCCTTCTTTTGGTGCAAAACCCAATGGATGGGTTTGTCTGATCAATTCCAATGATTACTTGCAAACATTTCTCAGGAGAAATCATGATGGGAAGTATAAAAAATGATGATATGGGGCACCTGGGTGGCTCAGTGGATTGGGCCACTGCCTTCAGCTCGGGTGGCGATCTCAGGGTCCTGGGATCGAGCCCCGCATCGGGCTCTCTGCTCGGTGGGGAGCCTGCTTCCCTCTCTCTCTCCACCTGCCTCTCTGCCTACTTGTGATCTCTCTCTCTCTGTCAAATAGATAAATAAAATCTTTTAAAAAATGATATCTTTTAACTTAGATTTAATGTTATCTGGTATCTATTATAATTCATGTTTAAATAATTTATGGTTCTCATGTAAATTTTCCACAGATGCTTCATGTGGTTTTCAAATATTTGGAAGGAACCAATTGAGATTAAGCTTATTAGGTAGTCTTTAATATCTCCTACATTATTGAGAGGTATTGAACTTGATTGCCTAGGTAATAAAACCAGACTTATCTGATAATGACATGAAAATGGAAAGAACCAAAGAGTCATCTCATATAGCCCTGGGGTAGGCAGCACTGTATGGTGGTCCTTTCTGCTTATTGATATGATCTACCTTTTCTTAAAATTTAAAAATATATTTAAAATTATATCTATATCTAGTCATATGTGTACTTGAATAAAATAACATTTGTTAAATAAAATGTCTAAAAAGAATAAAGATGACAGTGTATTTTGAAACTAATAAAATGCAGCCCAAATTTTACTTACAGGAAGTTTCTTGCATTTAAAGTTACTTATTTTAGGAAAAGATGTGATTACTAAATTAGCCAAAGGTTTAAAAAGGATCAAACCTTATAAAAACTAAGGAACTAGATGAAATAAATATAAAATTTTGATGAGAAAACTTTGATGAGGAAGAAAATTCAGAACTGATATATGACTAATAGCTGGTCTAGTGAGTGAATAACTAGAAGAATAAAGCCAGCAAATCTCTGAAAAATTTGATTGTAGTAGATAAAATATACCAAGTATAAAAAAAACCCCACCAATATTGGAAATGAGGAAAAAACAGGCCAAAGTTTTAAAGGAAATTTTAAATTTTTATGAAAATGGGATATATAGGTATATGTACAAATATATTTAAATAATCAGCTACCCTCACTTCTGATAAACTGATAGTGCTTGGAGCTTGATATTCCATGGTTTATGAGCTAGAGATCTATTAGTGAAATTTATATTCTCCTGATCTCTCCAGGTACTGATGGAAACACTCAACTTGCACACACTACTGTGACAATTCTGGCAGGTGAGAGAGGGAATGACTGCATCCATCTTCTGTGTTGTTTTATTAGAGATGTTGTTTAGGGCTCTAAGGCACTATAGAATTTAAATAATTAAGCTTTTTAAACTCATCCAGATGTCTCTCTTTTCCCCAGTACACATCACACCATCAGATAGTTATAGAGAAATAATTTTCAATATAGCCTCAATATTGCACCCCAAACCACCATTCTTTCCCTTACCTGTGGCCTCGTGGTAGTTTTATGCCAGACTGCTGCTTCTTTGTGATTTTTTTCTTACCTGCTCATTATCTCCCATGAAATTGCACTTTAACACCTCACTATACACATTTCTTAATGTGCCATAAGCCTGATCATTGATAATGTTTTTTTATTTTTGTTTTTGCTTATTTGTTGATTGGTTAGCCATCATTGTTGGCTGTCATCTTTTGGGTAGATAAGATGAAAGTTGTCATAGTTTTCCTGTTGATATACATATAAGGAAGACTTGAAATTTCAAAGAAAAGAAGAAATAGAATTGGTAGACCCACAGTAATATGGCAGGTGCCATGGCAGCTCAATTTCTCATGCAATATAGCTCATGAAAGAGACTATTATATAGGGCAGTTTGGGCATGGTGTTTTATATAAAACATTTATGGAAGTCTATTCTTTTGGTTGGCAATAAGTTTTAGATCTCAGTTGATCACGGCTCTCTAAAACCAGAAGTTATTGTCATTGCATGTTCTGCTATTACCGATTTGGCCTATTTTTCACCTCTGACTGATTGATTTGGGTGTCAACTATAGTTGCCTTTTCATTGCAGCAGAAGGGAACATTTCAAATGGTTGTGTCTAATCAGTCTAAGGGAGCCAAGACAGCCAAGCCTCTAACATGATACTTCCTGTTTCAATTTTCATTTTATCTCTCTGACTCATCTTTCAGTCACAGCAATGCTATTGTCGGACGGAAAATGCAGTGATGGAAATTTTAACATGGCATAATTAAATATCTTTTGTTGAACCTCAGAAGAAAAAAAAAATCTTTTCCAGGCACCAGGATTTTTTTTTCAAGTGGCTGCTTATGAATTAAAATATCATTACTACAAAAATAGAATGTGTATAATCATGCCAATATGTGCAGCACACACTTACTGGCTCTTCAAAATGGTTTTAAAGGTGGTACATTTTCAGTTCTGTACTGGTATTTTTTCCCCAGGGATGATCATTGGATATAAATATGTTTGTATATAAATACGTTTGTGTGTATCTTCCTAATATGTACAATATGTGTGTCTGCATCATATATATCATATATATACTTAGAAAAAGAAAAATATACAGCAATATTGGAGGAAATTCAAGATAACATAGTAATATAAGCTTCCTTAAGATGGCATATCGAATATTTTTTTTCCTTAAATCATTGCTGAATGTAAACAGAGAAAAGTAGGGGATCCGAGCATAAGGAAAAAGAGAGAGAGGCTAACTAAGAAACAGACCCTTAACTATAGAGAAGAAATATGTTTACCAGAGTGGGAGGGGATAGGGGATGAATTAAATAGGTGACAGGGGTTAAGGAGGGCACTTGTTGTCATAAGTGCTGGCTGTTATAAGTATTGAATCACTTAATTGTACACCTGAAACTAATATTACATTGTATATTAACTGAAATTTAAATAAAGTCTTAAAGAGAAAGGGATCCATTTAAAGACAAAAAGCTGACAAGTCTATGAAAAATTTCAATAAAAAAATTTCCTGGGTTCGGTGTTTCTTAAGCTTGTCTGCACATTAAAATTAACTCAGGATCTTTTAAACTTCAAAGTCCAGGACACATTACCACCAAATTAGATCATGAAGATACTTTGATAGAGTATCTTCTAAAAGCATTAGAGCTTTGCCTTTCACATCTAGTCTTTAGTTCACCTAATACAAGGTTGAAGTTCAAATTAACGTTTGGGATAACATCAGCATTCATTGAAACCATTTCTAGTATTCAAGTGTCTTTTTTTTTTTTTTTTGAGTGCTGGTAACTATATATAAGAATCACTATATTAGGAACCTTATTAGAAATCTTTCAAAATAAATATTTTTAATAAAACTCATTTTATCTGCAGTTATCAAAATTATATAATGGGATCTCAATGATTTTATTTTCCTATATCTTGAAATACCTGGCTATTTTTATCATAGTGGGAATTGTTTCAGCATTACTCATCAATTATTCCTAGCTATGCTAAAGAAAGAAAAGATTGAAGTAATAAGAAAGTAAAAGAATAATGGATTTTCCTACAAGGCTCATGCTGAAATGAAAAACTAGACAAAACTTTGGCCATTCGGTCTTTCTTAGTTTTCTTTTTGTCTTGTCCAAAATATTGCGCTCTCAAAAAGTATAAAAGATGATTGGAAACACTATCTCTGCAGTATTCTCTTAGCTTTCTTGAACACAGTTGAGAACTTTCTGTTTATAATGGTGAAAAAGAATTTACAGAAGAAGAGTTTTCCACAAATATCAGATGATTCAGGAGATGAATCAGAAGATGAGACAGATAGCACTTCACAGACTCTTAATGATGATGAAGTAGATTGTATAAGCACAGTTTCAGTTATGAGTCTTTAGATAATGACATCCTAGGTCAGTTTTCTCAAATTCAAAAAACAAGTGAATGATGTATTTCAAAGGGTGAAGAAAGAGGACATTTTCATTCACTTATTCAACTGGAATGACATCATTGCACAAAGTTATGGAAAGGGAATCTGGACATTATCACAAAGGATACGTGACACAATTCTTCTATCTTTAATTATGTCTATTCATCAAAATGTCCTTGAGTTTGTCCTAAGTAGACAAATGCTGAGAGCAGGTATGGAAAAAGACACTGGAAGGAAATTGTGTAGACATGAAACAAAAATCCATTGGTTTTATCACTCTAGTTTGTGTTTATAGATCTAAAACTTTCTAATTTTGGAGCAAGAGAAAAACACTCTGAGCTGTTGATGTTTCAAAAGAAATTTTAATTGTGTTTTGATTATGTAAGTGCTAGAAGAAGAACTTGAAGTAATAATGAACTTTGGACTATGAGAGATATATTTGAAATCTGGAGCCAATATTTACAAGATAGTTGTGTTCATCATTCATGCATGACAATAATTAGAAGTTAGTTTCAGACAGAAGATATTGTCTACTTTGGATGTATATCTTCAAAACTAGGAAAATATAGAATAAAGTTTGAGCTAGATGTTTAAATCCTTATTGAAGTTTTTAATGAAATAATCTCTATCTCCTTATCTTAGTTCTATAAATTATCCATAATATGACTTAAGAGTCTCTAAAATAGAAAAGATCCCTTAGGGACAAGATATTACATGGTAAGGATTATTATTTTTCCTTATGTACTGAATTTTCCCCCCAAGTTGATACACTATTTTCCTATCACAATTGATTAAAGGACCATGCTTCCCACTGTCCTTCAGTGTCATCTCTGTCATGTATCAAATGTCCATGTTTTCATTTGGGACATTATGTCTTTCTGAAACCTCTATTTAGTTAGTCTAAATTCTATGCTGCAATACTATCTCCCTGTCGTAATTACTTTGTAGTAACTATTGATATCTGGTAAACTAATCCTTTATCTTAATTCTTCTTGAGGAGTGACTTATTTATTCTTAGTCTTTTGAAAAATTAAATACGTTTGAGATTCCTCTTGTATTTCACCAAATACAGAATTTTAATAATTACACTGAATCAATCACTTTGGATAGTATTGACATCTTTATATTATTGAGTCTTTAAATCCAAAAACACTATATATTTCTATCCAAACAATCACATTACTTTTCTAGAGCTACCTTTCTTCTGTCCATATAATTACTGTAAAAGAACTCCAGCATCTTTAACATTTATTAGTAGTTCAGAGACAGGTTTTGGGTAAAAGGTGAGAAAAAAATATTCATCCTCTGAGAATTTTGGAACCAGGATAGAAAGATATCTTAAACTCAGTTGTTTTCTGAAGAGTGGAGGAGTTTACCTAAGAAGTAGAGGAATTGGTCTGCAGCATGAGGAGAAAACAGAACAAAATTATAGAGAGAAAGGCTATGAAAAGGAGAGCTGTTGAGGGTAATCAGCCCCTCATTCCAATTTGTTTATAAGACACAGCCGTATTTTTGTCCTTATATTCTGTGTAATAAATATGTACACTTACAATATATTTCCTCTTTTCTGGAGACACGTTCAGTTTCTTTTACTTGCTTTTGAAAGACTCAATTATCACAGTTCTTTCTTACAGACTGTGTATCAGTGATGTTTATTTCTCAAGTATTACCTTTCCTTAGGGTTCATAACTTCAGTCAATGTAAAAATTATATATTAAAGTACAATTTTTGAACTTTATAGAAAATTCTTGAGTATGCTTATAGATGAATGATCAGTAAGAAAGTCCTACAACATGACTTAGAAATTCTGGTAAAAGTGATGGGAATGGTTTTGAAATAGCCTTAATATTTGGAAAGTATTTATCTTTGGAAAAGATGTCAAAAAAAGCTATGTCAAAACTGATAATTTTTTTTTATTGACTGATTGTTTTTACATTTAAGAAAAAAGACTGAATTTAATGATTTTTGGCTGGTAATTATATACAGCTACTTGGGGCTAATATCTTTAACAAATGAAATCTAAATTTTAATTTTTAATATAGCAATATTCATGGACAAAGTTTAAATAAATTTTGCTTAAACATTGAAAACTTTTAATACTGAACCAAATACATAAATCTTTTAATGAATGTAAGTAAATACATAAATTTTGCTCATCCAGTGTTTACAGGAATAATAAATACAATGCACTTAAACTCATCCTTATAATGAAAATCACAATTTATAATATAGAATTAAATATTGGGGGAACCTTAAACAGTGTTTGAAAAGCTGAGAATTATTTAACTAGACTTCTGGAGATGTTAGTATTTTATAAATGTCTCATAAAGACAAGAGTATAATAACCTTATATGTGAATATCCCAGCTCAGATACCTAATTAAAATGACCACTCAAATCTGAAAGATTTTGAGCAATGTTGGAAAAGCCACTTAGCAGGATACTGTAGTCGTCCAACTGAGAATTTTTGTGTCTTTGTGTTACTTATAGATCTATTGGAGAAATGGGGATAAATGGATAGATAAAGAATATATTTTTGAGACATATCTAGGTAGGACTACCTGTTGAATTTGTTGAGACAGTCTAGTGAAAGAGAAGAAATAATTACTCCTAGGTTTTTGGTAGAGCATCTCATGGGTATGGTGGTAGCATTTACTGGCATGGGGAATATGGGATAGAAATAGGCTTTTGTGGGGGTAGGATAGATGGGGAAATGATTAGATACTGAACTATTAAAGTGTGTGTTGGGGGTCAGGAGACAGGGAGAGAGGAAGAAAAAGATGGGCGTAGGAAGGAATATTCAGGGGAGAGCTTAGGAAGGGGGATAAATGGGAGGCAATTCACCAAGATGTCCTTAAAGTTCCCCGGAGACTGACTAAACTTTAGACAGATAGGTGTTTTCCTGCTCTAGGCTCCTGACTTTCTTTTTAAAGAGCATTTACTCTAGAAAACTTATAATTGTAATTTCCTTTAAAGATGTAAATCTTTAAAATACTTTTGCCAGTTTTACAACCCCAACCCCAGAATGACTTTCTCACAGACCTGGGAGCTATCTCTTTGATATGTAATTATCCAAGGAAGATAACTCCCCATCAGTTTCCAGAGGAGAGTAAGAGCTTAAATTCAGTGGTTATCAAGTAACAAACACAAATTGCCGACTAACAGAATTGCACATTCACAAATTCAGAAATAACTCTATATGCTCAACACCTTACGTGTACATACTGGGCAATAGATTAACCTCCTCCCCAACTTCTTTTAACATAATAGAACATGAGGTCCAGGACCTTGGTACTATGATTTAAGGACCAGCAACACTGGCTTTCCTGGAAGCTTGCTGGAAATGAAAAAGCTCAAATCCCACTCTAGGTTTACCAAATCTTAATCTGCCTTTTTAATAAGATCACCAAGGGAATTCATATATACACTAAAGCTTCAGAAGGGCACTGGTTAGGCTAACTAGGAGAGGAAATTAGGCCCCAAAGGCAGTTGGGGTAGGTAATGAAGAATGAAAAGTTGGATTGGTTGTGTACTTAAAATGAAATATTGGTAGAGAGTGGGCTGTAGAATAAATTAGATGGAAGGATGGGATAGCATGGTCAAAGAGAAGAATGTTGAATATAAGGTGTGTATGAGATGATTTAGTGGGGCTGTTGATGACATGGTCAAATTTCTAATCATGGGTGGGGTTGGCTGACAGGTGCTGGGTTCATCTGTGAGTGAAGAGGTATGGGGGTGGGGAGAGAGGGGGAACGAGAGAGATTGAGATTCCGGGGAGAGGTTAGTGCTGAGAGGTCTTTCAACATGACAGCTGTCTAAATGAACGTATCATAGAACAGCACAAGCTTCAAGTATTTTGTGTTTTTAAGAAGCAGAAAGAGAAGGCATAGTTTCAAAGTATCATTAATACTCCTTTGGTGTATCTAGTTGTGAGGTACATGTGAAGGAAAGAGAAACTAGCCTTGCTTTGAGAGGCTTGTCTTCTCTCTCCCAGCGAGGAAAAGAGCCAGGATTCAGATAAGGCAGAAGTTGGCAAACTTTTCCTGCACAGGGCCGCATACCAAATATTCTCAGCTTTCTAATCCATATGGACTATGTTGCAAATACTCAGATCTGTTCTTTTGGTGACAAAACAGCCATAGACATTATGTGAATGAGTGAGTGATTCATTAAAACTTTACTTAAAAAAACAGGCAGAAGGCTGGATATGGCCTGTGGGCTATGGTTTGTAGACTCCTGAGTTAAGGCATGAAGATGAAGAGAATTGTGATGATGATAGAATGGGGAACACTGACCCTGAGTTCCAGCGGAATCGGCGGAAAATACTAGGATTCTAAGGAGGCATGGAAGATTGGTGTCAGTTTAGGAGATATAAAAAGCAATGTGACACCAACTATGAGTGAGCCTGGATTCCTGCTGGTAACATAAGTAAAAAGCAAAATGAGGCACGGAGAACTAGTTCTCATATTCTTTTAAAATTTTAATTTAATCACATATTTCATGATATTTTATACATACATAAAATATATTACCAACTACATAGAAACTATAAAAAATTAGATGAAACTCATGTGCCCAGGTTAAGAAATAGGATATTATCAAAATTTTGAAGGCACCCCACTCCCTCTGTGCCATTCCTCATACTCTTATCCATCCCCCACTGAAGACAAGCTCTACTCTAAATATCATGCTTGTCATTTCCCAGTTTTTCTGTATGTGGATCTCAGTTAAAGGACAAGTCTAGAATTTAGATAACAGAGTAGAGACCTCTAGAAAGATTGAAAAATTTCTCTCCCTTACATTTCAAGGGCCGATAAAATCAAATACCAGTCATCCATTTACATTTCAAAGGATTAAAAATCAGGGAAAATTCCTCTTCTCTTGGAGAGGAGATTTGTTTACATTAGGGATATAAAGTTTTTTTCCCTCTCTCTGGAGGGGAAGGTGGCATTAGGGCAGTGTATAACCCACATCAACTCGCAGAATTATAATTCTGGGCTTCCTCTTCTTTCAGGCAAGATCTCCTCTGTACTTGCAGGCCTAATCAGTTGGTTCTCAGTGCATCACCCAGAAGGGTGAAGATGCAGCCTGGGGAACACATGTGCTTACTGTTACATTAAGAGTCTTCCGTAATTCAGAAACCTGTGTTCACTTTCAGGACAAAATAAATAAATATAGATATTAAAAAACCTACCATCATCAACAACAGAATACATATTGTTGTCAGGTGTGCCCTGGGTTCCGAGGATTTAGAGCTTCAGTTTTCCAAAGGTATTCAACATGTTTACCATGGACATAGCAAGAGCTTTATTGAACTATAAGCTACATCATCTGCCTGGAATTTTGGGCCTCCCACCTTCAGGGAGCAGCGGAGGAGAGGAGTCTTCATTCTGGTGGAGTAACTGACTGTCAGCAGGAGAAGGTAGAGCTGCCCTTACACAGTAGGGGCAGGGAAGAATATGTATGGCATCTTGTTCATCCCCCTGGGGTTTGATAATCCCTATACCATTTTAATGGTAAATGGACACATGGAGCAGCAATAACCTGAGGACATGATATGCAATGCTCAGAGCCCTTGGGGTAAGGGGACTGTGTCACACTACTGAGTAAGCCACTGAGAGCAGCAGGGGTGCTAGCTTAGGGAGAGGACAACCTACCATGGGTGGTGGAAGTCAGAGATGATGAACGTAATTTATCATCCTGAGAGCAGCTGCAGGAGTCAAGGCTCTTGTTGGTCCCAGCATCATTGTTTTGTAATTTTTCCTCTGGGAAAAGAAGCCTGCCACAGTCCTCTGTGGGCTACTCTCAGAATTTATAAGGTTTCCCAAGAAGCATAAGGAGTAGATTTAGTGGACTGATCGTTCTGTAAGATTGAATGACTTATCCTCTCAGCTTCGGGAGTACTCCTGTCAGACAGCAGTTATTACCTCACCCAAAGCTTTATTCCCATCCTGGGGATTTCATATCCAATGACTGTTCCATAAAGGAGTATAAGGGTCCACCCCTTCTACTCTGCCTGCCACCTTCTCCTTCTGCCTGCCCCTTCCTTCCCTTTCCACAGCTCTCGATCCCAAGAGTAGTCCCTTATCACTTCCCACATACCAGTTGTATGTTCTAGTTTCTTGGGAACCCAAGCAATAATACATATTACTTCATGAATTATTTTAAAAATACATGTCTGAATGATACAGAGCTACTGTGAGGGATAAATGTTGAAAGTTTCAACTTACAGAAGTTGAAATATCCTTAGTTTACATGAAATCGTACAACTTGATGTCAACACTCACCTATTCTGAATACCTGATAGAGCATCCCCTCCATAGTGTGGGACCTTCGATACTCAAGTATGTGGCATTAACAGCAATAGTGGCTGCACCTGGGAGCTTGTTCAGCTGCTGAGTCAGATTTTGCAATTTTATAAGATTCCAGGGTAATTCCTATCCAGTGATTTAGATCAGCAATTCTCAACCCTGACTGCAGGAGAGAATCACCTATGAGCTTTGAAAAAAAATGTTTATGCCTATGCCCTGTTCCAAATAAATGCCATTAGAATCTCTGGGAGTTGGTGTCCAAACAGTGGTGTATTATAAAAGTTTCCATAGCCTTTTTAAACAAGTAGCCAGAGTTAGGAGTCATTGATACAGTGGGTCTCCAAGATTCCTTTTCCCCTTGAATGTCTTAGTCACAAATGCCTATGAAATCCCTCTGGATTCCCATCATCAAGTCTCCATTTTTCTTTTAGAATTTCAAAACTGTTTATCTCACTTCCCTTCTTCCAACCTCAGAAACTCAAATTCTGAAACTGTATACTGATCAATTTGTTTATTGTCTGATTCTAGCTTCTAGAAATTACAGCTTTCTATCCTCTGTTCTCAATGTGAAACTAATAAATGGCCATAGAGCTGAGCTTCTGGGTACAAAATCAATGCTCATATTCACTCCTTTCAAAATGCTGTTACAGTTTGGTTAGGAGGATGTTCAATTTCAATGTATTTTTTGGGGTCAGTCAATGAAGTTTGGCTCCAGGATGAATCATTCAATCCTTTGTTCCTTCCCAGTGCTTTGAGACATAGGACCAAAGTAAGGGATGAAAGTATATAAATAGCTACAGTGGTATCCAATTCCCAGGCCATTGATTCTTGCCCAAGCAAACAAGTAGAGAAGACATTTTTTTTTAAAAAGTCCATCACTTCTTTGCATAAAATAGGAATAATTCATATAGATTGACTAATGTAGACCTGAGTAAAGTGAAATATTTTAATCACAAAATGCACATGTATTACATAGCAATTTAAAGTATGCCTGGTGTGTGAGTCTCCATATGTTCCATAGGGCTTTCATTGGCTAAAACAAATCAGTGAAATACAGCAGTTGGACATGATAATTTAATATTTAAAAGTTACTTTATGAAAAATTAAAGTTTATCAACATGCCTAATATTTATCTGCATGAATATTCCTTGTATGCTAAAGTCCATGTAAAACAAATATATATTAAAAGTATACATTACAGCTGGGAATGTTTTATCGCTGTCAAGGTGAAAGGACAAAAAAAATTGCTATATAAGGGGAGAGTTTCTCAAACTGTTATTGAAATTTGGAATTTGGAAGTCTTGTCATTATTATTATTATTATTATTTTACTTATGAGATAATACTGTTTTTTGCTGAAGAAAGAATTCAGGATGAACATTAAATAGGGAAGAATCAACCAAAGGTCAAGGTCATATGGTAACCTATTTTAAACATTTAATGACTAGAAGTGACTATGCATTTGCATCCACATGTTTCCCACGCTGAAACTGGTGTCACTCTCTGTTATCTTTATGCGTGGGTGACCAAATCCTGTGCTTGAGATGATGAAATCAAGTCCTGCAAGAGTAGAGTCGTGTGTTCTCATTGACTACTGCATCCCTTGTCTTTCATATAATCTCTCTTAAAGTCATGATATCTCTAGGTATACTCAGGATTATTTCTACTTTTAAGAAGTAGTAGTTGATCACATACCACTTTAGACCTTAAGTGTGCTGAAAAATACTGAGTTGCTTACCAGCTTTATTATATATTGTCTTTCTTTCCTTTCCTCCACCTCCCCAGGGGTTAACTGCTTCCATTGGCTTTGGTCATCTAAGGTTTCTCATAATTAGGCATCCACACACAGATATCCTATAGGCAATCGTTTCCCTAATGTATTTGATTCTTTTCCCCTGGTTTATAATTGCTTTGGCTATAAGAAAAAGAGATGTAGAAATCATTTTGAAGATATTTTTTAAATACCTTACAAATAATTTTGAACTGGAATCCTTCGTAATCTGTTTTCAAATTCTGGCAATAATGATGCTATCATTTTTCTGACTACATATGCCTAAGAAGAAAAAGTCAGAGCTCATTATGAAAGTTATACTGGTCTTTGAGCAACATACATATATTAACTATAGAGGCTTGAAATTATATCCTATTAGTGAACTGTTAAGATGAAGCATGCTAATTTGATTTTATAGCTAATGGATGATTTGAATACACTTTATGAATACCTGTGAAATTCAATGTATAGAAAAAATTTATAGTCTTCTAAAAACTCACAAATGGAACTGTTTCTAAAAATGGATGTTACATTAGGCCCAACCCTTTTCAGAGTAAAAGTGGTATTTTAACTATAAGAGAGAAGAAAAATCTCGTAAATCGTTGGGTTTCTGAGAAATTAAGTATTAGTAGAATAAGCTGTCATTATGTAACTTTTAAAAATCTTTCCTTCTGAAAATCAAGATGACTAAATATCTGAATTATAAAAGAGATTAAAACAAAAGATGGCTTTATGTCATTGACAGGAGTGAAATTTCAAGTATTTTGATAGGATCATGATTTAATTATTGGGGCCTTTTAAAGATCATGTCAAAGCTTCAGTTATTTCTGTCTGTGGGTTCTGCCCTTAAACAGTGTGTTGATTAATTACACATTTTGACTGCATGGGTTTTTGCTCACAGATGTTAAATGGTATTGTTTGTGTAATTCTCAGGGTTACTGTTAGAAATCATAAAATCAAAGAATGATTGGTGGAATCCAACTGTGTTGTGGTGTGATGACAGGTTCTGCAGTAGCAGAGCTCAGGGAAAATACCTCTCTATATGGCCTTCCCCAATTAAAATACAAAATCCTGTTGCCGCTTTCCCCTTCTACTCTTGCTCTCTCATCTGTTCCTTTTCCATTCCACGAAACCAACAGCAGCCTGGTAGCTTTATTAACTAGGTACTTTGGCCTCATGAGACAAGAAGCTCATCAAACTTCTCAAACTTGAAAACCTATCCAGTTATCAGCAATCCAGTGACAGTCACAAACGGTCTGTGCTGTGAATCACCACCAAGAAATGAAAAAGGTCCAAGTGACAAGTGCTTCAAGATGTTTTCTGCTTCATGCTTAATTACCTTAGATGATAAGTCTTCAAGGCATAAACAAGGAAACCTTTTCACCAGAACATATTGTAGACAGTCCAGGAAAACACTGTGGTGCAATAAGCTTTGAAGATAATTCTTTGCCCTTTGTTAATGCATTTTGAATTACAAACATGAGAATTCAGTTCTTCCAAATATGATGAAAAGGCCATAGTTCCTAGAGCAAAATTAAAATTAGAATTATTTTTATGATTGTTTCTGTAATTAGGAGTTCCTAGAAGAAATAAATACTGATATGCTTCAAAATCTCTAAATCCTTCTCTGCCTCTACAAACCATTCATATATTTTATGTACTACTTCTCATAGAACATATTTGCAGATTGTATCACTTCAGACATTGTAATTAAAAGTAGATTGATTGTCTCTGTAAATGAGCCTTCTGTCGGCACAGTCCTACACCTACATGGGAACATATTTGAGTGACCTGATAAAAGTATAGTGTTGCTGATGTTTCCTTGTGTGTCCCATTTCATAATCCTTGGCACATAGCAAAAAATTCCCCCCCAAAAAAGGCTAAAAAAAAAAGTATAGAAATGAAAGCAAGCATAATTGAGAATTCAGAAACCTCTATGTAAATGGAAAACATATTTTATTAAAAGCAATAAAAAATTTGAGGGGGTTTACTCTTGGCTCTATTTTCTTTTAATATTATCTATTTTATAAGTTTTTAAGAATATAAATACATATAGGACTCTGCATTTTAACAGTGTGTTTTAGGTTGTAAATGGCATAAGGAAATAGTGGTTTTTGTAAATATGGGAACATTTAGAATTTCAGCAGCTTTAAAAATGTGTAGATGTGCATTATAAGTAAAAATGCTATTTGCTGATGTTCATTTTTAAATAACCAATTTAAAATCAGCAATTTAAAATGGTTATGGAGAAGTTGGATATTTAATTTCAAATGTTTCATCTAATTTTACTTTAAAAAATATAATTTGGTAAATTCTGTAATTCATCATAGTTATGCAGATGTTTCAGAGACAGTATTTTTAACTTGGAAAGATATCGAATGTAATGTTTCTTCCTTTATGTGATGACTCACGAAGAAAGAAAAGAGCTACATAATTCCCTCGCAAAAACAAAACAAGCAAATACATGTATAACTTATTAGATGATACTGAGACTCATGATTTTACTTTTTCTAAAATTGCTGTCTTCCTTATTTAGGTGCTTTGGGAACTTTTGTTAGGACAAATTGTGTTAAAGGTTATTAGAATGTACATTTAATTAGGGAAGATTTTTTAAAAAATTAATGTGATGCCTGGGTGGCTCAGTCAGTTAAGCGTCCACCTTTGGCTCAGGTCATGATCCCAAGGTCCTGGGATCAAGTCCAACATCAGGCTCCTTGCTCAGTGGGGAAACTACTTCTCTCTCTGCCTGCTACTCCCCCTGCTGTGCACGTGCGCTCTCTCTCCAACAAATAAATAAATAAAATCTTTAAAAAAGGATAGCTAAATCAAAAAAATTAACAACAAAACCAGCTTCTCTAACCACGAACCTCGAAGTGGTCCCTCTTCCCTGAAGAACTTGAGGCAGGCTGCTTGTCACCGGATGTAACCTGGAATCAAGTTTAGATTAAGCTGACATACACTCCAGTCACTAACATTCTATTTCAGAAGCTTCTAAATACAACATCGAGGGGATTTGACCAAAAACTCAAATCCCTTTTTATGTGTTTCTTCATAAGAAACATCATTATTACTCTGACTTAAGAGCAGAACAGAACTTAGAGGAGCAAACTCAGGTCTTCCAAAAATTTTTAGAACAGTATAAATTATTTATCTGGGTTTATGTAAGTATTATCTACCATTGCCAGAGATTCTGTTCTTCTGATCATGAAGTGGATTGATGTATACTGTGCAGCCCTCTCTCTAGTTATATTATTCAGGTGAAGATTCTAGTTTTTTTTGATAATGCCAGATATTTTCCCAAAGTGGTTGTACCAGTTGATATTCCTGTGAGAAACATGTGGAAGTTTCTGTTGATGAACATACCTACATTTAGTATTGTCTGACTTTTTGTTTTTGTCAGCGTGAGATGGCATTTGGTCATTTATTTGTTAAAGAAGATTAGTATCTTTTTATATGTTTCTTGGCCAAATCTGTTTCCCTTCTGTAAATGCATCTTTATGACTTTTGCCATTTTGTATTTCTGTTTATTTCATCCACATTCATTTGAAGGGAAACGTTACACATTATATTGGCTAATCCTCAGTTTTATATGTTGGAATATCATTCCCAGTTGTCTTTGTGGTAATTTTAGATGAACAGAATTCTTAATTTTAGTAGAGTCCGGTTCACTTGTGATTTTTATACTTTAAATGTTTCATTTAAAAAATTCCTCTGTATGTGGCATGTGGGTGGCTCAGTCAGCTAAGCATCTGCCTTCAGTTTTGGTCATGATGTCAGGGTCCTGGGATTGCCCCGGGGGGCATCAGGCATTGGGCTTCCTGCTCAGTGGGAAGTCTGCTTCTTCCCCTCCCTCTCCCTGCCACTCCCATCTATGTTCTCTCTTTCTACTTCTCCCTCAAATAAATAAAATCTTTAAAAAAAATTCTTCTATAGATTTATAGTCTCTTAAATTTTCTTCTAAGAATTTTAAAGTTTTCTTTTTCATACTTTTTTCTCTTGGACGTAAGTCCATATTCCATCTGAAATTGATATGAATGTGCGGATTGACATGCACTTTTTTTAATGGAAAACAATATACATTTTTTGCCACGTATCAATTTTTGTACATATTTTATTTATTTATAAAGATTTTATTTATTTGACAGACAGAGATCACAAGTAGGCAGAGAGAGAGGAGGAAGCAGGGTTCCTGCCCAGCAGAGAGCCTGATGCGGGGCTGGATCCCAGCACCCTGGGATCCTGACCTGAGCCGAAGGCAGAGGCTTTAACCCACTGAGCCACCCAGGCGCCCCTGCTTATTTTATTTACAGTCTCTCTTTTCTTCTGTGGGTCAATATTATATACTAATAACACAGTATTTTAGTCCCACGGCTTTATCATAGATCTTGACATACGATATCATCCTTGTTTTTATTTTTCAGGGTTCTTGATTATTTTTAGCAATTTGCTCTTTGACTAGAATAGCAGACCAATTATTGGAGAATTTTTATTTCCTATTATATAGACTTTTCCAGTTTATAAACATGGACTAGATCTAAGCCTTCCAAAATGTATTTAGGTCTTCTTTTCTAATTTACTATAATGTTTTATAATATTTTATATTATTTGTAAGATTTATTCCTTGGAATCTTAACTTTTGTTATATTAATGTAAATGGATATGGTTGGATGTTGAGGGAATTAAAGTAAATGATGTAAATCAGAGAGATACAGACATATACTGTAAGATACCATTTATATTTGGAATTTTAAAAAGTGGAACCTGTAAAAAATAAAATGGTAGTTACCAGAACCTACGGGTGGAGGGATTGAGGAGTGCTGTTTAAGGAAACAAACTTGTAACTAATAGATAAATAAATGTTGAGAATCTAGAGCACAAATGATTATAGTCAACAGTATTGTATCATAAACTTCAAAGTTGCTTAGAGGCTAGATTTTAATTATACTCACTACAAAGAAATAATAATGATGTGATGTGCTATTATAGATGGATTAACTAACACTTTGGTGGTGATCATATTGTAACATATAAATGTATCAAATCAGGGCACCTGGGGGGCTCAGTGGGTTAAGCCTCTGCCTTTGGCTCAGGTCATGATCTCAGGGTCCTGGGATTGAGCCCCACATTGGGCTGTCTGTTTAATGGGGAGCCTGCTTCCTCCACTCTCTCTGCCTGTCTCTCTGCCTACTTGTGATCTCTCTCTGTCAAATAAATAAAATCTTAAAAAAATGTATCAAATCTACATATTGTACAAGTTAAATTTACACAATGCTACATGTCAATATATCTCAGTAAAAACAAGAAAAATAATGTAAATGGACTATTACTTTTAATGGGTTGGTAAGACTCTAAGAATTGAACAGAGGAGTGATAGTCTATGAATTATATTTTAAAACAATAACTCTGACTGTTCCATGAATAGATAAAGCTAGGAGTGGGACAAATGTACATTAAGGAGAACCCTTTAGGAGGCTATTGCTGTCATCCAGGAAAAGATGATGATGACTTGACTGGGAACGTAGGAATGGATGTAGAGAAAAGTAGGGAGATTCTGGACTTATTTTGAAGTCAGCAACAACAAGATATGGTGATTGGCTAATTATGTACTGTAGAAAAAAAAAAAGATAGTGGTGGACTCCAAGGATTTTAGTTTGACAAATGGAAAAGGTGAGGTTGTCATCTTAGAAAATGAAGAAACTTGCAAGAGGAATAGGCTTGGATGGTGAGAACATACAGAACTCAATTTTGGAAATATAAGTCTGAGATTCCTCTTAAACATTCGAGTTGACATGTTGGGTAAGTAGTTGGTTGTTAAGAGTATGGAGTGAAGGACAGAAGCATGGGTTGAATATAAAAATTTGGAGGTCATCCAGATAGAGGATTTTCTCAAGTCCTGAGGCTGGATTAGGTAAGACAAAAAATTTAGTATAAATTGAAAAACCCAACAAACTCTAAAGACTAGGCCTACCACACATCAGTATTTAGAGATGTGGTTGTGAGGAACAGCAGGCAAAAGCGATTGGTAAGGATCACTAGAGTTGTAATGGGAAAAATAATCAAGTATGATGTACTGGAAGAAATATGAAAAAAAAGTGTTTTAAATAGAAATGTTTAAACAACTCCTCATACATCAAATATGGTGAAGATGAAGATTTTATCATTTTACTTAGGAACATGGAATTATTAGTGACCTTGACAAGAGAATTTTGGTGGAGTGGTAGTGATGAAAGCTAGACCCCAGAGCTCTCAAAAAGCAAATCAGAGGAGAAAAATTGTGTCTGGCTTCAGGTAAACAATTTTTGGCCTGTTGGAAGATGAAACCAGTTATGAGGCAAGGGTGAGGCCCTAACACTCTCAGTAGCTGATCAAGGTACATAAGTGAACCAAGCCAAGACCAGTCATATCTGCCAAACTGATCCCTATCCAAACTTCCAGTCCTCTCCATTATGAGCTAAAATGAAGAAGAAGAGGAAGAGGAAGGGAAGGAGGAGAAAACAGACAACAAGAAACCTGGGATAATATGAAAAAAGAAGCACTCAGGGTGCCTGGGTGGCTCAGTGGGTTAAAGCCTCTGCCTTCTGCTCAGGTCATGATCCCAGGGTCCTGGGATCGAGCCCCACATCGAGCTCTCTGCTCAGTGGGGAGCCTGCTTCCTCCTCTCTCGCTCTCTCTCTGCCTGCCTCTCTGCCTGCTTGTGATCTCTGTCAAATAAATAAACAAAATATTTTTAGAAAAAAAAAAAAGCACTCAGAAAACAACAAAAAGAGTCCTTGATATTAATACTAGTACTAGAAATATAAGAGCTAGAATATAAAAGTGAGGAAATCTCTCTGTAGAGGAAAAAAGGCAATGATATAGAAAAAATAAATTTGAGATAAGAAAGTTCAAGGATTAAACCGATAATTTCAATTCTAATGTGAACACAAATTTTGGAAAAAAAGAAAACAGAAAATTGAATGTAGCAATTTATTGATGAGAAAAATTTAAAAAAAAGTATCCCAGAACCAAAGGGCATGTGTTTCCATATGAAAAGAGATTCCAGAAAACAGAATTAAAAGCACATCATGATCTAATTTTAGAACATAAGAGATAAAAGACAAAGTCCTGTATTCATTTCTGGGGCTGCTGTAAGAAATTATCACAAACTGAGTGACTTAAAAAACAATATATTGAGTGCAGTTGTGATGAACACCTGGTTTTGTATTTGAGTATTGAATCACTAAGTTTTATACCTGAAATTAATATTACACTATATGTTAACTAACTGGAATTTAAGGAAAAACAAAACATACATACACACAGAAAGAAAAAAAACAACAATGTATTTTATCTCAGTTTGCGAGGCTAGAAGTAGGAGATTGAAGGGGTTAGCAGAACTGGTTCCTTCTGAGGGCTGTGCAGGAAGGATCTATTCCAGTCCTTCTTCTTGGCTTATAAATGACCGTCTTCTTTCTGTGTTTCTTCATGTCATCTTTCCTTTATGTGTGTTTGGCTCTGAGTCTTAATTTTCCTTTTTTTGTGAGGACACCAATCATACTGGATTAAAGCCACCCCTACTTAACCTAAGTAATTATGTCTACAAAAACCCTAATTCTAAATAAGGTCGTATTCTAAGGTGGTGAATTTTTCAATCTAAATATGAATTTTTCAATCTATAACAAACCCTACAGGTTTGGATTTAGAATGACATTGGATGCAATAGACCTTCTAAACTCTAAGGGAAAATGAATTTTAATCTAGAATTCTATAGAGAGCCAACTAATAATTAAATGTAAAGGTGGAATAAAGACATCTGTAACATACAGACCAACTCAAGTGTTGACCTGTGTTGCCCCTTTCTTGGGAAGCCAGCGGTGCGTGTGCTTAATAAAAAAGGTAGAGGGGCATAAGTAGATTTACTGTGAGGTAAATGAATCTGCAACTTCAGAATTCCTCGTGTGCACAGTTCCCTGGCAATGGATGGAAGGGGTCCTAATAATGTGTTGACATGATCAAATGATTTTGTAAATTTGAAAGAAATATAGTTTAACCAGTATTGGTTAAGATCGTAACATTTCTTTCGATTGGTGTACTATAGCAGTAGGCTGCAGGCATTTTGGAGATCCACTAAAAGAGAAGCTGTGTTTTGATTTGAATCTCCCTGATGGCTAATGACGATGAACATTTTTTCATGTGTCTGTCACCATTTGTATGTCTCCTTTGGAGAAGTGTCTGTTCACGTCTTCTGCCCATATTTTGACGTGATTATCTGTTTTGTTTGAGTTTGAGGAGTTCTTTATAGATCTTGGATATCAGCGCTTTGTCTGTAGCATCATTTGCAAATATCTTCTCCCATTCCGTGGGTTGCCTCTTTGTTTTGTTGACTGTTTCCTTTGCTGTGCAGAAGCTTTTGATCTTGAAGAAGTCCCAAAAGTTCATTTTTGCTTTTGTTTCCTTTGCTTTTGGAGACATATCTTGAAAGAAGTTGCTGTGGCTGATATCAAAGAGGTTACTGCCTATGTTCTCCTCTAGGATTCTGATGGATTCCTGTCTCACGTTGAGGTCTTTTATCCATTTCGAGTTTATCTTTGTGTACAGTGTAAGAGAATGGTCGAGTTTCATTCTTCTACATATAGCTGTCCAATTTTCCCAGCACCATTTATTGAAGAGATTGTCTTTTTTCCACTGTATATTTTTTCCTGATTTGTTGAAGATTATTTGACCATTTAGAGCTGAGAGTCCATATCTGGGCTCTCTACTCTGTTGCACTGTGTGCAACACTATGTGTCTGTTTTTGTGCCAGTACCATGCCATCTGTACCCCAATATTCATAGCAGCAATGGCCACAGTTGCCAAACTGTGGAAAGAACCAAGATGCCCTTCAACGGATAAATGGATAAAGAAGATATGGCCCATATATACAATGGAGTATTATGCCTCTATCAGAAAGGATGAATACCCAACTTTTGTATCAACATGGATGGGACTGAAAGAGATTATGGTGAGTGAAATAAGTCAAGCAGAGAGAGTCAGTTATCATATGGTTTCACTTAATTGTGGAGCATAAGGAAAAACACAGAGGAAATTGGGAGATGGAGAGGAGAAGTGAGTTGGGGGAAATCAGAGGGGGAGACAAACCATGAGAGACTGTGGACTCTGAGAAACAAACAGGGTTTTGAAAGGAAGGGGGGTAGGGGGTTGGTTGAGACTGGTGATGGGTATTATGGAGGGCATGTATTGCATGGAACACTGGGTGTGGTGCATAAACAATGATTTTGGAACACTGAAAATAAAATGAAAAAAAAAAGAAGTTGTGTTGAAGACACATTATTTTGTGTTTAGTAGGACATATTTATGAGGCTCATGTTATTCACATATAATTAAATTTTTTTCCAGCTGCAAAGTGAAAGAATAGCTTCTAGTAATATCCCACCATTATGTGCCAGTGTACTTGCCTGGGTGGTATCAAAGGTCAGAGCCAGAGTTTTATCATAGTAAGAATGTGCCCTTCTGTAGGTGACAACAGAAGGATCTAGGCAGGGAAAGAGATGGAGAATGTGAAATTCACAGAGGCCACAAGTAGTTAGAGGAAAAATTGACCATTACATGTGTAAATTTTAAGCAAAACACTTAGTTCTCATCAAACCCTGGGAAACAAGGGACATTCTGTCTAGGAACATACTGGTTAATTTAAAATTATGATCATAAATGCACCAACAATTTTTTGAAGGAAATAGTACAAAAACAGAATTTATCTGAATTCCTATATCTTGAGGGCATACATTTGTAGTCATGGCATATGCATAGTACCTCTGAGAGTAAAGTTGTGTTGGCTTACCACTTATGATCTTGCCCTGACAAATTTTGGCAGTTTCAAATGAAAACTGACCCGTGAGTGAAACCATCTTATGTCTTCAATCGGAGGAAATAAGTCTCAATTGACAAAACCTATACACCGTCATATGTATGTCAATGTATATGTTGATATACATTTATGTTGCTTAGTGCAAGCTAGCCACAATTCGTAATGCATTTGAGTTTATGGGACAAGAAATGGGAAAGTCGTAAGGCAATTATTATCTTCAGGAGAAACTGAAAGTTGTAGAAGAGGTGTAATCAGAGTATCCCACTCCGTCTCACTGTGAATATTATTTACTTAGAACACTGTAAGCACTGCCCACTGATTTAGTGAAAAATTATGATGTAACTACCTTAAGAAGCTATAGGAACTATCTATATGAGTCTGGTTGCTTGTGTGTCTGTCCGTTGAGTGTGAGTCGTCGGTAAAAGGAGCAAGCTCTCATCTTCTATTTAAAATATATATAATTGAATATTAAAAGATAGCAGTAGAAGAATGTTAAATATCTGAGGAAACAGCTAACGTGTGTTAGGGGCTGCTGCTGTTTAATAGGATTGATGGGTTAGAAAGAGAGGAGTGGGAGATGGCTGCATTTTGTTATAGATTTTGCAGTACTGTTTGCCTTTTAAAAACGTTTATATACTTTTTTAAAAAAAGATTTTATTTATTTATTTGACAGAGATAGAGAGAGAGAGAGGGAACACAAGCAGGGGGAGTGGGAGAGGGAGAAACAGGCCTCTCACTGAGCAGGGAACCCCATGCAGGACTTGATTCTAGATCCCTGGGATCATGACCTGAACCTAAGGCAGATGCTTAATGACTAAGCCACCCAGGTGCCCAAATTTAAAATTTAATGTAGTTGATATTGATAATTGATAAAAATAAATGTAATTGAAAAAGAATCAGGTTTAACTCATTTTAATAAAATGAGCCCTATCAGTTTTGTACTACACTTTTTAGATTATTACTAAAATTGATTCGCATTTTATTTTTGCATTATATAATGCTGGTAGGATTACTCTTTCAAGGTGAAGGAATGATTAAATGAAACTAATTATTTCTCTGAAGAAAACCTAAATCCTTGATAAACCAAATGAGAATTGTGATAGAGCAGCCTGTTTGAATATCATTGCTTAGAGCCAGTACTTTTTTAAAGGAAAGTAGGATTTAAATATTTATGAAATAGAGTTTTCTTTACTGTTTTGAAAAAGAAATTATTAAAATTTTACTACCTTTGTAGAATCAATTCTTTCCTTCTGTACTAGGTAGGAAACAAATGAGTTTTACATTAATAAATCAGAATACATGAAAAACTAATTGCTTACAAAATACAGTTGTATCAAAAAGATAGAAATAAAACAGTATTGTTGCTTAGCTTCCTAAATTTGAACTTATTACATATAATAAAATAAAGATTAAAAAGGCACCATGGCATTCATTCAGGTTTTGTTACGAGGAAGCATTGCTTCTACTCTTGCATCTATGTTTCACAAAGAAAGTATGAGAGGAAAAAGCTTGCCTCGCAGACAAGGTTGAAAGCGTGGTTTCATTTTATTTCTTATCTTAATAGCAGGCTGCTGCTACAGACGGAAAAATACATGCTTCAGGAAGGTTGAACTTGCTACCTTTTGCAGGGTTGTTCATCTTTTCTAAAGGACAGTTATCAACTAAGCAAAAAAGGAGGAAATAGCTATTCTGCTCAGCTTGTGATATTATAAATCTATGACTGGGTAGCTAAAAAAAAAAGAAGAAGAAAAAGAAAATCCAAGTATGAGAACTTAGAGTTTAAACATTAAGAGAAAGGGGATAGTGTTTTGGTTGAGAGGTGAGTTTCAGAGGTAAAACATATGATGGTAGGCATCCTCTGAAATGAGCCTCCCCCAAAATCCTGACCTCTTGGTATTTAGGCTTTTGTGAAATTCCCTCTCCCTGAGTATGCACTGGACTTCTTGACTTTCTTCTAAACTACAGAATATGGCAAAAGTGATATGGCGTTGCCTCCAAGATTGGGTTGTAAAAAAACTTTGGCTCCTGTCTTGGTGTTTTCTCTCACTCTGTTGGATTGCGCTGTCTGAAGAAACCAGATGCCACATTTTAAGGCAGCTCTGGGGAGAGTACCATGTGAGTAAATTTGGAGGCAGATCTTCTGAGACCTGCCAGTAGCCACACAGGAGTTTATGAGTTCCTTCTCTAGTCAGTCCCTGACGTGATCCCTGTACCAGCTAATACCATTATTGCAGGCTCTTGAAAAATGCTAATCATATTTACAATAATCACATATTTACATAATCACAACCCAGCTGAGCCACTCCAGCCCTCCTGTTTGTGGTCTCTCAGTCTTGCAGATAAAAAAATAAAATCTTAAACAAACAACAAAGAAAAAAACACCCAGCCTAGTCACTCCCTGATTCCTAACCTATTGAAGGTATAAGCTAATAATAATTTTTTTTTAGTTACTTGTTATGGAACAATAAGTAATTAATACACAGACTATAATTCAAATCCCTATTCAGAGATTTAATTTAAGTCTCAGATTTTATATTGTTAAAATGGGATAACATGGTATGTATTTTGCTTGGTTGTTTTTGGGAGTTAGTGGGATAAATCATACTAATAACTCAGTATATGTAACTGCAATTATGGAGTATCCCTCCCTCCCAAAGAGCTACTATTTTTATTATCCATATAATTTTTGGTAAGATGTCTGGGAATCATATAGTTTAAATTCTTCTACTCTTTTTTTTTTTTTTTTAACAGAGAGAGAGAGAGAGATTACAAGTAGGCAGAGCAGCAACCAGAGAGGGGAGGAAGCAGGCTCCCTGCCGAGCAGAGCCCCCGATGCGGGGCTCGATCCCAGAACCCCGAGATCATGACCTGAGCCTAAGGCAGAGGCTTAACCCACTGAGCCACCCAGGCGCCCTAAATTATTCTACTCTTATACTGAATATATGTCATCTTTTCAAAAGGTCACTAAACTATAATCCAACATATAAGTTCTTTTAATATTCATTAGGCCAATCAGTGTCAATCCTCTCTGCCTTTCCATAGCCATTGACTACTATCCTTGGCCTCAGACTCAGTCCTATCCAACTACTGAACCAATTCTGATCAAGGCAGGCCATACATATATTAGCAGTTTCACAGTCTCCAATCAGCTAGGTTTAGAATCAACACTGAAGGCCTAATCCCTAGACAAGATTAAGTTTGAGGTTTGAGGAGCAGTAACTTTTTAAACTGCAGAATTGTCCTTTTTTTTTTTTTAAGATTTTATTTATTTATTCGACAGAGAGAGAGAGAGAGTAGGAGAGTAGGAGAGGAAAGTAGGAGAGAGGCGGTGGGCAGGGGAAGCAGGTTCCCTCCTGAGCAGAGAGCCCAATGCAGGGCTGGATCCCAGGACCCTGGGATCACGACCTGAGCTGAAGGCAGAGGCTTACTTAACCCACTGAGCCACCCAGGCACCCCTTAATTGTCCTTATTTTTTTGTCTGCTTTTTTGCTGGTCTATGACCTTCTGGTTTGTACAACATGCCAAGATGACAGGCCTGAGGGCTATAAACCTAAGTTTGATCCCCCAGACTAGCCATGCTTTCTCCCATATTCCTAACGCCACCATGATTCTTGAATATTTCTTTTTCCATATGAGGAAAAAGAGAAATTCAGGATGAGTTTCTGATGAGCTTTTAATTGGTTTGTGTGGATTATGCAGCCACTTGTTAGAATTTTGATAACTCATGCAGATGAGTCTTACCGTTTCCTGTTACTGTTTCCTCAGAATAATAATTCCAGATCTATTGATGTCTCTTCTTCTGCTTCTATATATACTATTTATCAACACTATCCTCATTAAACCTTAAGTTTACCTTTATCATTAGATTGAAAACATTACATTTTTACAAAAACAGTAATTTCCTGAAGTTTTATATATAGGACAATATGCAGAGAAAATGTTGCCCAACAAAGAGGATAAAGCATACCTTCCTAGTAAAAGTGAATTTATGTCTCCAGAGATTGATTTCCTTAAAGCACCTTTTATCACGTGCGCACGCGCGCGCACGCACACACACACACATACTTAGTACAACCAGTTTCTGACAATCCTAATTCAAAGCTGTGCACTTCAAGGAAGTATACTTCTAAAAATGATGATGACTGTTTATATCAATATGTAATGATACGGAATTCAGATAAACTGTTACTGTCTTCATAAAGACCCTCTTGACCTTTAGAAAATGAAAAATAGAAAAATGAAAAATGTTTCCTTCCTAATTTAACTGAGAATGAAAGGTTGATTTTACAATTCTTCAAGAATAGTAGACCCAAGGATATAAATCCAGAAGATTGGGAGACACAGTAGTGGTGACAGATTGTTGCCAATGTAAAGTAAAATATCAGGACAATATTGTGATAAAAAATACTATACATATAACATGTAAACAATATAAACATATATACAAATAAACATAAAAATATGTTTATTAAAATAAATTTTAAAAAAATTGGAAAAAAAACAAAATGGAGGTTAGGAAGATGATTAAAGGTACTGAAATAATCAGACAGGAACTCGGGGGCTGAGGTTAAAAAAAAACTATACAAAAATTATAATCATTCTGCTCAGACTTTTAAGGAAGTTAATCATTTCTAAGCTAGAATGATCAACTTATATAGTAGTAGATTAATTTGTTTAGATAAATATCTTCACTCAAGAGACCTAACACATTTTAGGAATGATATGTCAGAGTATGATAAAATCAGCAATCTGTACTGATAGATTCTACCCTCATCTCATTTTTTTCAGTAAGAATGGTACTATAAATTACACATTATGACAATGAAGTAGGATGAATTTTAACGTGTAAATTCTGGTGCAGATATCTCTGTTATAAAGCCATGCTAGCAGATTTCACTTCCAAACCTGATTTGTAAGGTCTCTGAGTAATACTGTAGTGAACCCTCACTCAAAAGTAAACTTGAAAGTAATTTTAACCACTAATATTTAAACTGTTTGTGAGTGATATGGAAGATGACTTTGATCCCAGCATTTAATGGTGATTCATCTTGTCTTAAAGATACTTTCTCCCCCACATCCATGCTATGATTGTCACCTTTGTTATTTTGTCAAAAAGCATTATCCAGGAATTATGCTCAATAATAACTGCAGAGCACAATTAACTAAAAGTGATTTTCTTCCCCTAAGAGGAGAGAGTGAAGAATTACACCTGGCCTCAGGGATATTTCTGTACCTCTATCCTATAGGTAATCAAGAGTTTGCTTAAGTATTATCATGAGATACCTCTAAATACTAGTTGTATAGGTCTTCTTACAATCAATTACAGAGACAATAAACTGCAGCACAATGTTTCCAAATTCAAGGGCAAGAAGTGTTTTGTGGTCAGAATATTTAGGAAATGTTATGTACGATATGCCCTTGTTAGAGTTCATAATTGTATTTGCATATTAAAGTCTAAGAAGGACTTTACTAAAGAAACTCCTTTAACTTAGTATAATGTAGTGTTTTCTTAATTTAGTTAAGACCTCCCTACTTTCTTTTTCAGTATTACACCCACCATCCTCTCAAAAATTTGTGCAGAGAAGACTAAAACCTGTGTGGTAGGAATTATCCTCATTTCACAGATAAGGAAGTTGAGTTAAAATAATAACAGCTTCATCTAGAGATGCTTGTTAAGTTGTAACATTGCAGTTTAAATATAGATCAACTGACTTACTATTCAGTTTTCTTTCTGTCACCCTAATTTGTCCTCCAGAACTGACTCAAAGACATAAGAAGTTTGCTTTATACTTTTTTTCTTTTTAAATCCCAAATGTGAAGGTATATCTGAAGAAAAACTATATGAAGAAATACTAAATGCTAAGTTTCAATTACTATTGCCACTGATTGCCGTACAACTCTGTGTGAACTTCTGAGGTTGAAGGTGTCAAGAATAGAGGAGGATGCCAGACAAGGTGATAGGACAGGATGTGGATATTATCAGAACCCCGGATTTCTGCTCTTCCAATCCAAAATTAGGATTGAACTGGTGTGACTATGAGATAGTTTCTCATTTTGTAGAAAAGTACTATTTGAAATATTGAACACAGGCAATGGCTTATAGTGAAAAGAATTCTAGGATTCATAGGACCTGGAATCCAGTGACTCCATTCCCTATATTCTGTGCAGATTTAAGTGGCTTACCATCTTGGAACTTTCAGGCCCTCCTTTTGTAGAATGGGGATAATACTAGATGTGTCCACCTTTCCTCTTAAAATTATGTAAAATTGTACTCATAAGTGGTTGGCAAACCATTAAGTCTATTACAGAGAATATTAGAAATAGTAAACATTTACAGTTATTTGTTGGTGTAGATTACAAAATTGACCACAATATCATGGATTATATATGTTACATCAGATATTTTACCATACAGGATAAATAAAACTCATAGTATATTCTAAATCATGACAAGCCATTATAGTGACTTTCTACTGAAAAATATTGATCCACATAATCTTCAGTATTAGTCACTGGTTATAGAGAGGATGCAACTTTTTCTCTTCACATGTAAGCAAAGTGACATTAAAGAAAAAAAAAGTCTCTCTCGTGGTCAGCACTAAATAACAAATAATTGACAAAGCTCTGGTTGAATAGTAGGCTTCTTGAATGACAATGAAGCTTTTCTTTTATGCATTATGTGCTTCATATAGCATGATTTGTAACTGGTAGCCTTTAAAAATTATTTTGTTGTATTTGGCATATCTACACCGATTTTTGTTTCTGATGTTTTAGGGTAGGCAAAGAAAGATGGTATAAATTGCAGTGTTTCTTGGTCAGTACTGTTTGAGCAGGACCAGTGGGCTTTTTGGCTTTTTGGAATGTGACATGTTTCCTTTATCTGTAAACTTACAGAAATACAAACTAGCATGTGGCAGGATGTATTTGTCCTCAAGAGATACTTGATACAAAAGATGATCAAATAGGAGGAGTATTTTTTAATATTATAAGTAATATTCTTCGTATTTGTCATAAAAAAGCCAGAGCATATGAGTACAGAAAAAACCTCATAGAACCTCCAAGTGAAAAATAAAAGTTATCACTGGGTATCACCAGTGTCAATCATTTTTGTCTCTAAAAGGGAAAATTGTCCCCTCTAAATAGAAAAGCAGTGATCAGAATCTCCCTGTAGATGAGCGTCTTTTGTGTTTTTTTTGCTAAGATCAGAGTAGGGTGAAATTGAACATCTTCTGGATGTTGTAGAAAAATCCAGGAAGAAACCCTTATGACTATGAATCCATACAGGCAATATATAACAACTACTTCTAATTAAAGAATAAAAAAAGTTTGTTGAAAAATATTTTATGATTTATATCTATTTCTTAGAGTTCATATATTTCTTCATTTCACAGGTATTTAATGAGGCCCCACTATGTTCCAGGTACTCCTCTTGTATCTCTGAACACACATCAGAGAACCAAATAGAAATCCTTTTCCTCAAGTCCTCACAATCTGCTAAATATTTCATTCTTTGACTTATAAAAAGAACCAATTAATTGGTTTGTGAATAATTAAAAAGATGAATTTCCTCTAATCTTTTACTTTAAAATTACCTTAAAACAATGGCTTTGTATAAACATTTGGTATAACTATTATGTTCCTGTGTTGTATAACTTGAATTATAACCTGTGGTTGTGGCAGCACCATTAAAACTTTGTTATATATATATAGAGATTGCGTATCCATAGACACTATCTTAGTTGTATAACCAAGAAATAACCCAGGGGCAGAGTTGCACCTGTGTCTACTTCTGTATCTACATCTCTATCTATATTTATATCTAGGTAGATAAGCAGATACAGACATAGATAAAGGTAAAAGTGTTGGTATAGAGACAGAGATATCAATTACTTTGCCAAAAAGGTGTAAAACTCTAACATAACCTATTTTATTCAATAGAATTTTATCTGTCCCCCAGTATACATGAGACATTAGTCAAAGCATTATGAGGGTTTAGTTACATAAGACTATATGACCTTAAGAAATGTAAGGCCTAATAGATGAAATCAGACTAAGTAAAGGGTGGAGACAAGCTATTACATAATAAATGCTATATAAATTCTATAGTTGAGATGAGCCCAGGGGATAAAGGGATTATTGATTTTGGTTCAAGGGACTGGGAAAGGCTTAATAATTGAGCAGGCTATTTATTAAGCTTAAAATATCCAAACACTTCAATCTAACACAATTTTGTTAGATCTTTACCAGAAGGATCTAAAGTCCTTGAAAGAACTTAGCTCTAATTAAATATATCCAAATCCAGTTTCAGATTCTTTTGCTGGGCCTTGATGTTGAAAATGAATGTTCAATTGAAGGTAACTTTCAGTTCACCTTCTGAAGTCAGTGAAAAATGAAATGAGGTTTTCTCTAATGGTTAATGACTTCTCTGTCTGCCTCTGAGACATTTAAAGGTTGTAGACAATCAGCAGTCCCACGCTGTTGTTTTTTTAAGTGAATCTGAGTAATCTTGGCTGGGAAAAAAAGCAGGGTAATTTTAAGAAGGATATAGAGAAAGGAAGGTACCCATCTACACCTGAAAAATTTTTTTTATGTAATTTATTTTCCTAGTGTGTTATGAAAGCAGAGAGTGCTTATCTTTGTCCTCTCCTGAGTGGAGAGCTAGCCAGCTGAGTCCAGTGATCCCTTCATATGCACAAGCTAGTTGTTCATAGTTTCAGTTTTCTGGATACAAGTAAAAATGGTAACACTTGTACTAAGTTATTATATTCTCCACCATTTTTTTCTGGAGCAGCCTTCTCATAGTCAGTGTTTTCACGTGATTAGATTGAGGTTATGTATTTTTTGGTAAGAATATCACAGAAGTGTCCTTCTCTGTGCATTGTATTGGGGGTACAGAATGTTAGATATCACATTTGGTGATATTAACTTTGATCACTTGTTTGATGTGGTATATGCCAGGTTTATACACTGTAAAGTTATCATTTTTTTCAGTCTGTATTGATAAGTATCTTGGGGATGTTAATCTGACATTTCTTTCATTCATTCATTCATAGTTTCAAGTTTTTAAGTTCAAGTTAGTTAACATACAGTGTAATACTAGTTTCAGGTGTAGAATTTAGTGATTTATCACTTACATACAACACCCATTGCTCATCACAACCAGTACCTTCCTTAATACCTATCACCCATTTAACCCATCATCCTACACCCCTCCCCTCTTGCAATCCTAAGATTTCTCTGTAGTTAATAGTCTCTTTTATGGTTTGCCTCTTTTTTCTCTCTATGTTGATCTGTTTTGTTTCTTACATACCACATATAAGTGAAATCATATGGTACTTGTCTTTCTCTGACTGACTTACTTGCTTAACATAATACTCTCTAGTTCCAACCATGTCATTGCAAATGGCAAGGGTTCATTCTTTTTCATTCTTACCCAATATTCCTTTGTATATAGATACCACATTTTCTTTACCCATTCATCAGTCATTGGACATTTGGGCTCTTTCTATTAATTTGACTATTCTTGATAATGTTGCTATAAACATTAGGGTGCACGTATCCCTCCAAATCACTATTTTTATCTTTTGGGTAAATACCTAGTGGTGTAATTGCTAATTTGTAGGGTGTTAGTCCTATTTTTAACCTTTTGAGGAACCTCCATACTATTTTTCAGAGTGGCTTCACCATTCTGCATTCCCACCAATAGTGTAAGTGTAACATTCTTGTTTCCTGTGTTGTTAATTTTAGCCATTCTGACAGGTGTGAGGTGATATCTCATTGTGGTTTTGATTTATATTTCTCTGATTATGAGTGATGTTGAGCATCTTTTCATGTGTCTGTTAGCCATCTGGATGTCTTTGGAAAAATGTCTAGTTATGTCTTCTGCCTATTTTTTAAATGGGTTGGTTTTTTGGGCGTTGAGTTTGATAAGATCTTTATAGATGTTGGATACTAGCCCTTTATCAGATATGTCATTTACAAATATCTTCTCCCATTCTGAAGGTTGCCTTTTAGTTTTGTTGATTGTTCCCTTCACTGTGTAAAAGTCTTTTATTTTGATGAAGTCCCAATAGTTCATTTTTGCTTTTGTTTCCCTTGCCTCCAGAGAGACTTTAAAAATATCATATATCCGATTTCTTCTCAAATGTTTGCATAATAATTTTAGAATGAAATCTTGCCCCCCAAATTTATTACAGTAGATTTTATTGGAAATTTTTTATTTTTTCCTTTCTTCTACATTTATTAATTCGATTTATTCTGTAAGGAAGAGCTGTCTCTTCTCCTTATACTTATTTACTTATTCAATGATTCTTTTATATCAGCTTGACAGATGGCTGTTTATATTATTCTATGGGTTATAATCTAATACCACTATTGTTTATGTTGTTGCTCAGGTTGTTCCAGTTTAACCATTGGAGCTCTTTTGTATGGTCTTCTATGCTCTTTAAGTGTGTTCCCCCTTTTTAAAAAATCACTTACTCTTTTTTAAAAAAATTAAGTATAATTAACATACATCTTAGTTTCTACTACATCTTAGTTTCAGGTGTAGAACATACTGATTGAATAATTTCATACATTACCCAGTGCTAACCACCTTTTTATGAGTACTTCCTTACTTTTTGAAGCTATAGGATGCTCCAGACTAATTTTGTATTTTTCCATCCCTAGACCTGCAATCAAACACTTCTCCAGGAATCCTGAATTCTTTTTTATTGGAAATGCTATTTAAACACTAAGGTCTGAATGCTTCATAACTTGTCACTACTGCAGTGTCCTTATTTTTAGGAATTTCAGCAGACTAAGCTTAAATTAAGTACGCATGTAAAGAAAAAGATCTGCATTATTTTTGCATCTGAGTATCTGTATGTATATAAAAAACTGTGAGTTCATAATGATACTTCCACCTACAATTCAACATCACATTTCTGCCTAGCCTTTTGCTTTCAATTTTTGTAAATTTTTTTTTCTCTAACATTGAGACATCAGGCTCTCATTGCCTGCAATACATTTACTTATTTGTTCAACCCTATTACACACACAAATTAATTTCATAATTTCTAACCCTTATACATTTGAGAAAAAAATTTACTAATTAGAGCAGAATATTTGCCTGCTGTTTCTTTCATCTTTAGAATTAAAATAATGCCGGTCAAAATACTGTTTTCCAAAGTAACTCAAGTTAGCTTTTTCTTTCCCACTCTTCCCTGTGTTTATGTTACTCATTTGCAGTACATTTAAGTTCATATATCACAGTTTATATTTGATTTGAGTTCTGCTTAGTTTTTTATTAGCATAGAGTAAAAATCACTCTTTGAGGTGTGCAGCTTTATGGATTTCAACAAATTCATGGAGTCTTGTATCCACCAATATAGTTATGATACAAAACAGTTCCATTATAGTCTTCCTCAAAATTCCCTTATAGTTAACTACTTTTTCCTATAATTTCTGGAAACTATTGATCTGTTTTATGTCTCTATAGTTTTGCCTTTTCCAAAGCTGTTATTTGAATATAAATATATAAAATGTAGATGAGTGACAATGAGAGACAATTTTGTGTTCAAATGGACATTTGGGAATATCTGGAGATATTTTTGTTTATTAAGTCTGGTAGGGGGTGGTGCTACTGGCCTCTAGTGGGTAGAGGTCAGAGATACTGCTGAATATCTCACAGTGCTCAAAGAATAGCCTGGCCCAACATGTCAGTAGTGCCAATATTGAGAAACCCTGATGTAGATATTTGGATCTGGCCTCTTTCACTTAGGAAAATGTGTTTCAGATTCATCATATTGTGTGAATCAATAGTTTTTCCTTTAGTTTTCTGATTAGCATTATGTTGTGAACAGTATCTCAGATACGCTGTTTATCCATTTCCAGGGGAAGATTTCTTTGTTATCATTTTTGGCAATTACAGGTAAAGCTGTTATAAATATTTATATGCAGCTTCTGTGTGAACATGAGTTTCATTTCTCTTTGTCAGAAGATGGTTTTTATTGCTTCTCCCAGTCTGTGTCTTTGCACTACTCTTAATGGTTTCTTTAGTAAAGCAAAATATTTTAATTTTTATAAGGTCTAATTTTTATGGATCATGTTTTGTTGTCTTATCTAAATATTCTTGACCAAAATCAAGCTTATACAGATTTTTCTTGTATTTTTACCTGTAAGTTGTATAGTTTTATTTTTTACATTTGGTTTATGATCCATTTCAGTTCAACTTTATAAAGTTTGAAGCATGGGTTTAGGTTTCTTTTTGTACATATGAACATCCAGTTGCTCAAGCTCCAGTTGTTGAGAAGACCGTCCTTTCTCTATTGAAATAGTTTTATCAAAAAGTCAGTTGATGAAAAAAAAAGTTGATGAAAATCATACATCAATAAAATAGTTTAAAGTGACAGTTGATTATATTTCTGTGGGTCTATTTCTGGGCTCCCTGTTCTGTTCCACTGATCTATGTATCTGTCCTTTATATCATCCTGTCTTGATTACTGTAGCTTTATAGTACATCTTGACATCTACTATTATGAGATTTCTAAACTTACTTCTTTTTGAAGTTATTTTTGTTATTCTAATTCCTTTGTCTTTCTCTATAAATTTTAGAATCAATTTGTTTATATATATTTAAAAGAAAAATTCCATTGGTATTTTGATTTATATTGCATTTAATTTTATAGTAGAACTTTTTCAGAGCACTGTGAATTCTTAACAATATTGAATCTTCTGATCTATTAACTCTGTATATCTCTCAATTTATTTTAGACTTTTTTGGTTTCATATAATCGTTAACATACAGAAGCTTGTGTGTATATCATTAAACATATACCGAAGTATTTTATTTTTTTGGTTCTATTTAAAATGGTAGTGTTTTTGTTTTTCAAATACCTGTTTTTCATTGCTGGCATATATCAATATAATTGATTTTATATACAGGAACCTTTATGTTGAGACTTTTCTGAATTCATTTATTGGTTCTAGAACCATTTTAAGATTTTTTGGAATTTTCTGTGGCAAGAGTCATGTTTGTAAAGAGAAACATTATTATTTTTTTCAATCTGTATCTTTTTAATTCTTGCCTTATAAAAATGACTAAGACTTTCAGTATTATATTGTCTTTTCTTGCTTCCAGGTTTTGGAGAAAAAGTTCAGTTGTTCACATTAAATATAGATGTGTTCAGTGTTTTTGTACATGTTCTTTATTAAGTTAGGGAAGTTTCCTTTTATATTTCTGGTGTAAGGTTTTCTTTTTTCATCAATATACATTGAATTTGTCAAGTGGTTTTTTTTTTTTTTTTTTGCATCATTGACCTGATATGATTTTTTGTTTTATTTCATTCCATTTCATTTTTTTAAAGATCTGTTTGTTTTTTAGAGAGACAGTGTGTATGTGAGCAGGGAGAGGGGCAGAGGGAGAGGGAGATAGTTTCAAGCAGACTCCCCACTGAGGGCAGAGCCTTCTGTATTCCAGGACCTTGAGATCATGAGCTGAACTGAAGTCAAGAGTTGGATGCTTACCTGACTGAGCCACCCAGGGACACCTTTTTTAAATTAAAAAATATATATATTCAGTTAATGTTAAACATCCCTCTAGCTACTGCTTTAACCACATTGCACAAAATTGGGTTTGTTTCATTTTTATTCATTAAAAAAAGTATTTTAGTATCCTCTGAGACTTATTCTTTGATCTCATATTATTTGGTATTGTACTGTTTAACTTTCAAATGTTGATTCCCAAACATTTATGGTTGTTCCCTATAAATTTGTTACTTATTTCTGGTTTAATTACATCATGATCCAAGAACACATTTTTGTATGATTTCTATCCCTTTAAATTTGTTAAGTAGACCAGTTGAGTTCTTTTATTGTCTGATATCTGCCCCCAGGTAAGCAAGAGCTCAAATGCTGCCTCTCTCTGAAGGTGCCTATTTTCCCCAGATATTACATTATAACTGGTTGCCCTGTGACTTTCTTTCTCTGATGATTTTAAGAAAAGATGTGGATTTTGAGTTTTCATGCATTTTTGTTGTAAGGGTGGGAGAAAACATTATTTTCAGTTCAGTGTTTACATCACTGAATAGAAATGGGAAATCTGTAAGTTTGAAGAATTTATTAACTCCATTGCTTAGTTTCTTTTTTTTTCGTTGCTTAGTTTCTAGAATATTTTTGTTCATTTTCTTATCTATTTAGGTCTTTAAGTGTTATATTACATTTTAAATATTCTAGTATTATAGTGATTCCAATATGTTCCTTACACCTGTTGCCTTTCTCCTTTGTGATAGTTTGTCATCCTGTGTGATCTGTAATTCTGAATATGAACTCATCTTCAGATCTTTTCAATTCCTTTTTTTTTTAATTCCCAACATACACTGAGCTGTGGAAATGATGTACAGAAAAATTTTCTGTTTGCCTCCAAGGGAATTCTAAAGAGAGTTTAAATTTAGACACTAGCCCAAGATTCTTATTACTCATAAGTGAGTTTTGCTTTTTTTTCCCCCCACACCCCTGCTGCTTCCACAGACTTCCTTAGTTTTCCTCAGCCACTTAGCAATTTTTCCAGGCCAATTTTCACTGACAAAAATCTTTTGAGACTACTAGCTTCAAGGGTTCAGACATCTTCTTGCCATAATTCCTGGATTACAACTTTTTTCTTGATACTCAAGCTCCAGTTTTAGGTGCTATAGAATGATCTGATATGCTTATATGGTCCAGCGTGAACTTAAATTTTCCATCCTGGCTTGTTGGAAATTGTACCAGACCCAGTTTATCTAGTTCCCCAAATTCAGTTGATGGTGTTCTAGTTAGCTGCAATGTTGACCTTCCAGGAAATTCATCTCACAAGACGGATACTTACAGGTGATATTTATTTATGGCAATGTCACAATTACTAGGTTTTACCATGGTTAATTACGAAATTAACAGATGCTATACTTGATCAGTATGGGAGCAAACATTCATTATAAGCATTGTGATGAAGGTAGCTGCTTTATTCCCTAGACAATACAGGCTAAGAATTTCTTACAGTGTGTCCAGCTTTTGTAAGTGTTTATTCAGGCAAGGCAGAACTTTCCATAGTAACTAGCTCTACCATATAAATCAACACTCTAAGAACCCACAATCATCTGTGTGACAATCCAGCATTTGCTGGACATTAATCTAAATGCTTTTCAAAATAGACCTTTTGAAAAGAGGAAGAGAGGTTGTTAGAGAACTTGAGCTCTGAAATCAAGCTGCCTAGGCTTGAGTTCCATCTCTATTGGTCAAAGGTTGAGTGAAGTTGAGTGTTTGAAAACATTTTGTGCTTGTTTTCCTCCATTGTTGAGAGGATCAACAGAAAAAATATATGCAAAATACAAAATATTCATTATTATTTCACCCTACTCCAATTTCATTGTCTCTCTTCATATACATATATGTGTATATTTATTTATATAAATAAGTTGAATATACTATTTATTTATATACATATATACTTACGTAACATAATATCTTTGTATATTAAATACCATTATATTTATATATATATACATATACATATATATCATTAACATCACCAGGATGAGTTCTATGATCTCACTTATACTCTTAGTACAACACATAGGTCTTTGAGCTAATTTATAAAAACTATAGGTCCCTATTTCCCCCAGATTTCTTATTACCTCATCATCAATCTTTGGCTTCAATTTTTTCTCAGCAATGTTTGCTTACTTTTCTAAGTTGATCAACATTTTCTTTGTTAAAAAAATTTATATAAAATACCTGAAGGGTTTTCCCATTTACTCTGTTTACATAGCTAACACCAATCTGCTTCTTAGTTCTCTAAATACTGTATTAGGATGGGGTTTTTAACCAACACTGTTTTTGCCAGGTTTCCAGTGAGTATGATAAAGACAAATTTATAAACAGATAATGTAAAATACATATCAAATGTTTAAGCCAGATTTAATATGTATATAATTTAATTTAATAATAATTTCAATAATTTAATATTAATAAATCTTTAATTCAATTTAATAATTAATTTGATTTAATTTAATATGTATCAAATGTCTAAGCCTGATTTGATTAAAGCACTAGAGTGGAGCCTTCAGGCTTGTTATGCAGGGTTTATCTTTTATTCATTATGTTAACTTTGGGAAATCACCTAGCTTAACATTTGTCATATGAATATAAAGGGTTGGGGGGCACCAGGGTGGCTCAGTTGTTGGAGAATCAGACTCTTGATTTTAGCTTGGGTCATGATCTCAGGGTCATGGGATCGAGCCCCAGTTTGGGCTCCACCTCAGCACAGAGTCTGCTTGAGATTTTTGCTCCTCTCCTCTCCCTTAAGCCCCTCCCTGCAATCATGCGCTCGCTCTCTCTCACTCTCTCTCAAAAATCGTTGAATAAATTTTTAAAAAATAAATATAAAGGTTGGTGTTTGAGATAAATGAGGATTTTCTCAATGTAAGCTTAGGCATTAATTTTTTTGAGAGAAATATTATATATGTTTTGATTAATGTAAACATATTGAAATGTTCAGAGAATAATGGGAAACCTGCATAAACTTTCTCCAAAATTAAATATTAGTGATTATGTCAAATAAAAATAGGGAAATAAATTTAAAATATTAAACATTAAATAGCTCTTTTCCTTCCAATTATTCACATCATTTTCTCTCTTAAAAGATGAAATAATTTCATGCTTTCTAACTTAGGTACTTCTATAGAGATATCTAAAAGAATTGTAATAACAGACTCTTGACTATAGAGAACAAACTGATGGTTACTGGAGGAGGGGTGGGCACGGATGGGGGAAAGCAATGGATGAACTAAATGGGTGATGAGTGTTAGAGAGGGCACTTATGATGAGCCCTGGATGTTGTACGTAAGTGACAGATCCCTAAATTCTACACCTGCAACTAATATTTCACTGTAGGTTAACTCGCTGGAATTTAAATAAAAACTTGGAAAAAAACAACTTTTAATTTTTTTTTAATTTACACACCATACCTATCACATTATACTGTGCTTTTCACTCAACATATTAGAATTTTAAATACGTTAGTACATATAGTAACTGTTTTTCACTAACAAGTGATACTTTTTTTTAATGATTTTTTATTTATTTATGAGAGAGAGAGAGAGAGAGAGTACCTGAGCATGAGGTAGGGGAGGGGCAGAGGGAGAAGCAGAAGGGAGCATGATGCAGGGCTCTATCCCCAGAATTCTGGGACCTGGGTAGATCTTAATCAGCTGAGCCACCCGGGTGCCCGCAAGTGATATTTTATGAATATCTCATAATATATAGAATACTTCATCAATTGGTGGAAATACTGTTTTATTTTTTTATAGTTTCAAAGAATTCTTCAATAAACATTCACTTGTTCAATTTCCAACTTATATTTAGCAATACTATGAAAAGAAATGAAAGTTATATGATTTCTAATGAGATAGAAACCTGTATTATTTTCAGAAATCATCCCTATACTGAATATAGCAAATTAGATTTCTCTGTATTGAGGATAGAAAAGTGTCACCTTCACTCTTCTGCCAAATCTGCAGAAATATATCAAAAGTTTCCATACATCATACATTTACTTTGGACAATTGAAAACAACTCTACCAGATCACTTACCCATAATAATCTTATTGTCGCTTTTTTGTTGTGTTTCCATGTGAGTTATTTAATTCATCAGTATTTATTGAATATCCACTGTGGGCTTTAACTGATAGCAAAAAGAATAGCACAGATATCCTTTAAAAGTATAGATTATTCAACTATAGACTATACGTTACATGATATCAGAAGGCAAGGGAAGAAGAGAGAATTTTACATAAAATAGTTATAGAAATGTTTATTGAGAGAGTGATTTGAGCCACACCTTGATATTTGGCTATGAGAAGCAGAGAAGAATGGAGTTGCTCAATATATGTAGGTGAAAACCCAGATTTATAGGTAGTAAGGTAGACTGTGAATAGAAGAACTCAGATAATTTTTTGGAAGTAGAACAGAGGAAGATATATAGGCTAGACTTTTATACAAAGCTAAAGGTCCTGGCGTTAATTTTTAGTGACGGAGAATGGAAGAAAAGACTATTTGAAGAAGAAAATGGTATGATATAATTAGTGTTGTATGAGTGTGTTTGAGAGATTATGATGGTGTTTGATCATAGTTCTATTTCTCTATAATATTTCATACTTTTTGTGCTCTATTAGGTTTGAATTCAGTTGTAGATAACTGTATGATAAAGGCATGTATACTAACTATATTATGCATCACTAATATCCTTAGAACTTGGAAATACTGATTTTGTTGTTTAGATAATCATAATGAGTCACTTGGAATGTGAATTTCTAAAATTTTCCACTTTTTTAATATCAACACAACATCCAAACATGGTTTTTAGCTAGTATTGGAATCGTAATAGTGAACAACACTGGAGGGTTATTAAAGAGTCTGAATATATGAATTGATACATTTGGTACAGGTGAAGTTTTTTGCTGATATTTACACTTTTAAACTTGTCAGGAAGATCTCAATTAAAATTCCTGCTGAGAATCCCACGAGCTTTCTAATGTTACAGTTTTGATCAAGTACATTTAGATGTAATGAACACGAATTATTCATAAAAATATTTTCCTTTCATACTGATGGCTTTTAAAACTTTAAAGAAATAAACCCTGACATATGCTTCCCAATACAACATGAAATTTTATTTATTTTTTAGATTTATTTCTTTTTATTTATTTGAGAGAGAGGAAGAGAGAGCGCATGAGAGGGGGGAAGTCAGAGGGAGAAGCAGGATCCTCGCTGAGCAGGGAGCCTGATGTGGGACATCATCCTGGGACTCCAGGACCATGACCTGAGCTGAAGGCAGTTGCTTAACCAACTGAGCCATCCAGATGTCCCACAACATGAGATTTTAAAAATCATTAAAAAAATATCTCTTTCTTGCTTATTCCATAAGGTAGGGCTACAGAAGGGAAAAGCTGTTGGTTTGTCTATACTCTTCATGTATGTGACTAGCAAGTGTTAGGTATTAACTTCCAAGGTCCACAAGTGTTATGAGCTTCCATATTTCCCTATAACATTCCTAAAAGGAGAAATACCTGTTAATATAATTTAGAAATTTGTAGTGTTCATTGAAAGGAAATATGATTCTTAGATAGAAAGTAAAACATGAAATCAGGGAAGTGATGTTACCAGCATTCACTATCTCTAGCACATAAGCAGAATATACAGAAATCACACCCATAAAGTAGACCAGTCTGAGAGGATGACCAACTTGGTTTTAAAATAAAGTCCCAGGGGTGCCTGGGTGGTTCAGTGGGTTAAGGATCTGCCTTCCCCTCAGGCCATGATCCTGGAGTCCTGGGATCAAACCCCTCATAGGGTCCCTGCTCAGCAGAGAGCCTGCTTCTCCCCATGCCTCTCACCTCAGTTATGCTCTCTCTCTCTCTCTCAAATAAATAAATAAAATCTTAAAATAAGATAAAATACAATCCTATGTCTCAGAAGTTCATTCCTTTCCAGGCAAAGCAAGACAGTCATCCTAGAAATATTGACACACACAAAAATTGCATGTCAAGCAAAGTTTATATGTGAAAATACAATATCAACTTATTTTTTTAATTTAAAACCCTTAGAAATAATTCTATCAATATTATTCAATGGTAAGGGTGAATATTTCCACCAATTAGAATACTTATCAAAATGGACAGTTAAGGTGACTTTGAAATTCCAATTATAGTACAAGGGTATAGTGGTTGAATATTTAACAAGCTCTCAAAGTTAGAATTATTTTTATTTCTTTATAGGCATGTCATGCCTAGGAATAAATGATTATGGAACATTTTGGACTGATAAAAAGTAAAGGTATTGTGAGACTATGCCTAACTTTAATGTGGACATCGAAATCCCTGGCAAACAAGCATATTTTTCCATAAAATAACATTGGGAACAAGGTTTTCAGGGAAAGACTGTTGCTAAATAACTTTTCTCATGATTTCATAAACAAAACCAGGGTATAGGGAGGCAAATATTTAGTAAAGTATTATTTCTCATAATTTTTATAAGACAATAAAAGAGAAAAGTGTTTCTGTTCAAAAGACACCCTAAGAAAAGACTTAACGGTCTTGGAAAAGACTTATGAAGATTTCCCAAAAGATTCTTCTGACTTAATTTAGGTAAAGAAATTGTCTAAAAATGCTTTTGTACCAATATTTAAGAGGTACATTCTGCTGATTTCTAATCATCTGAGAGTCTAGAGTAGAACTGTTTTCAACTTAGAAAGGATGTGGAGGAGAATTAGTCCACCATTCTAACCAAATGCAAATTTTACTCAGTGGTTTAAACCGTATTCCAATATAAAATTGTTAGTAAGTCAAAATAAGAAGTGCATTAAGACAAAAAGAAAAGCCATGTTCTTCCACGCTAAACCGTAACAAATACAATGTTTACTTCCTAAATTGGCATTCTGTTCTCAATTAACATTCTTCTCAATACATAGTATACAGATTAAGCCATGGTGCTAGGCTTTAGCCTTTGACTCATTCCCAAATCATTTAAAATGATTTAGGATTTACTATATTACTCCATTTCTGCCATCACTGATTCACATGTGATATTTGTCATCTAAAGCACAGAAGTCACTGCAACAACAAATTTTACTTCTTCTATCTCCCCCTTCAGTTTATGTTGCATTAAATGATAAGTCTTTCTGAAACTTATCATGCAATGTCTGAAAAATGTATTTTGGATTTACCTTCCTTTTGTAGAAATTAAGACTCTTCCTAATCTCCATCTTAATTCTCATTTCTCTTCAACACAAGATCTTAAATCCAAAAAGTTTAGTTTTCACATTCTTTTTAATTAAAAAAAAAAGTCCTTTCAAACTTTTATTTTATTCCTATCTACAGAATATAAGTATGTTAATGTACTTCCCATGTTACTTTTGGATATATATGTGTGTGTGTGTGTGTGTGTGTATACATATATTTTGTATATATATAACTTTATATATATACATATATATATGTATATATATATAAAGTTATTCTCCCTATCTATATTTACTCTCACAGATAAATCCCTTTATTTAAAATTTATAACTGGACTCAGATTCATTTGATTATTATTGTCAGGGTGTTTACTCTGCATAATATGTTCCCCCAAACTAGTATTTATACTTTAAATACTTGGAAGCTAGGTCTTATATTTTTCTTGTCACCAGTTGCATACCTAGAACCTTGCTAGGCACATCTTCAAATCAACGGTATATTTATTGATTTATTGACTGAAATAGGAAGCTTTGTCTAAACCACAGATAAGAGTATGAAGTTCAGAACAAACAAATTTTCTATTAGTACCACTAAAATGAACTGAACAATAAGAGTTAGAGCTAGGACAAGATGCTAAATGCTTACAATTTTAGAAGACCTTTAGAATGAATTTTGTTTGTTTCCTGGATTTTCACATGTTACATTTCTCTCTGACTTCGGAAAGAGTCACCCTATAGATCTCTCTTTTAAGGTCAGGAATGGTAGGTCACTGTTTTTAAAAATAGAGCTACATGTTCTCCTCCAGGATTTTGATGGGTTCCTGTCTCACATTGAGGTCTTTCATCCATTTTGAGTCTATTTTTGTGTGTGGTGTAAGGAAATGGTCCAGTTTCATTCTTCTGCATGTGGCTATCCAATTTTCCCAACACCATTTGTTAAAGAGACTGTCTTTTTTTTCCATTGGACATTCTTTCCTGCTTTGTAGAAGACTAGTTGACCATTGAATTGAGGGTCCATTTCTAGGCTCTCTATTCTGTTCCATTGATCTATGTGTCTGTTTTTATGCCAGTACCATACTGTCTTGATGATTACAGCTTTGTAATAGAGCTTGAAGTCCAGAATCGTGATGCCACCAACTTTGGCTTTCTTTTTCAATATTCCTTTGGCTATTCAAAGTCTTTTCTGGTTCCATATAAATTTTAGGATTATTTGTTCTACTTCTTTGAAAAAAGTTGATGGTATTTTGATAAGGATTACATTAAATATATAGATTGCTTTAGGTAGCATAGACATTTTCACAATATTTGTTCTTCCAATCCATGAGCATGGGATGTTTTTCCATTTCTTTGTGTCTTCCTCAATTTCTTTCATGAGTACTTTATCGTTTTCTGAGTACAGATTCTTTGCCTCTTTGGTTAGATTTATTCCTAGGCAGCAACCTCTTTGACCTCAGCTGCAGCAACTTCTTCCTAGAAGCATTACCAAAGGCAAGGGAAGCAGGGGCAAAAATGAACTATTGGAACTTCATCAAGATCAAAAACTTTTGCACAGCAAAGGAAACAGTCAATACAACCAAAAGACAACTGACAGAATGGGAGAAGATATTCGCAAATGACATAACAGATAAAGGGCTAGTATCCAAAATCTATAAAGAACTTATCAAACTCAACACCCAAAAGAATAAATAATCCAATCAAGAAATGAGCAAGAGAAATGAAGAGACATTTCTGGAAAGAAGACTTCCAAATGGCCAACAGACACATGAAAAAGTGCTCAATGTCACTTGGTGTCAGGGAACAAAACCACAGTGAGATACTACCTCACGCCAGGCAGAATGGGTAAAATTAACAAGTCAGGAAACATCAGGCGAGGATGCAGAGAAAGGGGGTGGGAATACAAGTTGGTGCAGCCACTCTGGGAAACAATATGGAGGTTCCTCAAAAAGTTGAAAATAGAGCTATCCTACGACCCAGCAAATACTGGGTATTTACCCTAAAGATACAAGTGTAGTGATCCAAAGGGGCACATGCACCTCAGTGTTTATAGCAGCAATGTTCAAATAGCAAAACTATGGAAAGAGCCTAGATGTCCATTAACAGATGAATGGATACAGAAGAGGTGATATATATATATATATATATATATATATATATATATATATATATATATAATGGAATATTGTGCAGCCATATGTATATATAAAATGGAATATTGTATATTCCATTATATATATATAATGGAATATTATGCAGCCATCAAAAACAAAATATTGCCATTTGCAAGGATATGGATAGAACTAGAGGGTATTACACTAAGTGAAATAAGTCAGTCAGAGAAAGACAATTATCATATGATCTCACTGATAAGAGGAATTTGAGAAAACAAGACAGAGGATCATAGGGGAAGGGAGGGAAAATTAAGACGAAACCAGAGAGGGAGACAAACCACAAGAGTCTCTTAATCTCAGGAAACAAACTGTGAGGGTTGCTGGAGGGGAGAGGGAAGGGAGGGATGCAGTGGCTGGATGATGGATATTGGGGTGGGTATGTGCTATAGTGAGTGCTGTGAATTGTGTAAGACTGATGAGTCATAGACCTGTACCCCTGAAACAATACATTATATGTTAATAAAAGAAAAATAGAGCTAAGAACTCCTAGAAATCAAATGGTGCAAACATAATATGGCATTTGGAATTCTCAAATTAAAAAAAGTAAAATTGTATACATAGTTTAAAAAAACTATTATAGCAAAATTTCTTAAAATATGAAAATGAAATATAAAAATATTGAAAAAATCACATTATTATACATGTAAAATGTGTGAAGTACTCTTAATTTTAAAATTATAAATTTTAAATTAAATTTTAAAATTAATTTTAAAAAGTTAACTCCATGGAAATTGGGAAAAAGAATTATAGTGGCATTTCATAAAATATATGTATTATTATAGGAGAATAATTAAATTATGAAAACCATGAAAAAAATATCTATTCATGATGATATGGAAAACATGCCTCCACATTTTCCTCATATATATAGATATGTATATATACATATATATTTCCTCATATATATAGATATGTACGTGTGCATGTGTGTATGAGTGTATGTGTGTGTATGTGCATGCATGCAAACAGAACCATTCTGAGAAGACATATAAGAAACTATTATTTCTGGGCTATTCTGGGAATTAGAACCAGATGACTGGAGTAAGAGGGAGATAAACTTTTCAGTATTTTTTTATTTATAATCTTTGTAATTTTTATCACACAAATGTATTATAAGTACAGACTAATTGACCTAATTATGTTATCTATAAACATCTATAAATAAATTATATATTAAATTATATATCTATAGAGTAATTGTGTATCTTATATCTGTTATGTATCTTATCTATATGGGATGTTACATATGTATGTATGTGTAAATGTGTGTATGTGTGCATACATATATGTGTATGTGTATAAGCATACATATATACTTACAAGTATACATGCATGTTTTGTATTACAGAGATTAAAAGGGGTGCACATACACCATATATAATGCGTGTATATACAGAACACAGCATACATGTATGTACACATACAATGTGTAATATATGGTACATATACTTTATGTATACAACATATATACACATATATGTATAGATACATGTTTGTATATATACAGCACTATGTATTTTAATATATATATACAGAGAGGAGTTTTGATTTTTGTGTGTTCATTATGATAGTATATTAAAACTAGAACTGAGACTAGAATCTGTACATTATATATAAACCTAGAATTATTTCCATATTTTTATAAATCATATTTTTACTTATATAATGGGACTTTATATTTTATTCTTACATTCCTTTTTGTAAAGTTTATTTTTCAACAAAAATGTTCTGTTTGCTATTTTTCTTAAATACTTCCAATTTACTGCATTGCAAAACCTCTAATTAAGTTTTTAGTTCCTATTTCTTATCAACTTTTCATGTCCTTTACCATCCACAGGAATTAAGTTTTAAGCCATTTTTTCCTTTGGCTTCATTCTGCTTTGCTAAAGTTCTAAAGTCAGCAAGATAACTTTAACTTTGCATTTTTATCACTTTTATCAGTTTTCTTCCCAAGTGTGTTTCCACTATGGCTGGTTTTTATTGGCACCAGTGTGGATTATTACATTGAAAATTTGCATGGGAAATATCAGAAATGCTATTTTCTAGGATTCCCTCTGGAAAAATGTTAAAGATAGCACAGCCATTTCTATAATATCAATTTACTTATATGGAAATTGCATCAGAGGTTTCGGTTGACTTATAAAGTGTAAGAATTTATTGAGGGAGCCAGGGTTAGGTTTTATGAGAATTAATGAGTAAACATTATAAATATTTGTAAGAAGGCTTCGGAATGATAAACATAAATAATAAACATTTTATTAATAGTGAAGTAATTTTTAAGTTTCAGGAATGTATGTATGAGGTGGTAAAGTAACCATGGCTACAAATTTTTTGCTTTTCCTCCTGTTAAGATGTGGGGATGAAGTCTCTTTCTTATGTATCTAGGATGGCCTTAGTCACTTACTTGATCAGGAGGCAGCTCTGGATTTCTAGGGTCTGGGACTTTCAAGATTAGGTTGTTAGAGTCTTAAATCTCCAACCTGACCTTTTGGGATGTTTGCTTGAGTTGGACATAAGGAGGAAACGACCACAAGTAAGAAAGCTGACTAACCTGAGACCACTATACCATGAAGAAGTCTATGCTGCAAAGAGGCTCAAGGTAGATATGTGAAGAGACATCAAGGAGACAGTGTGTGGCTAGTTCAGGTGTTTCAGAGAACCAGTTTAGGCATCAGACATGTGAGTGGGGACAGCATATTGAACATTTCATCCCTAGAAGATGTGAAGTTGAGAGGTAACAGGAACCCTGTTGTTAACCAGAATTGCAGCTCTAACACAGACATCCATGGAACCTATTAATGTCTCTGCTCAGAAGAACATGCAGAAATTTGAGAGACCTAAGGGGAATTGTCTTCCAGCACTGGTACAAGTAACTGTATGGGTGATAATTTCACACATGTAATTGAAAAGGAAATAGTGAAAATGAATAAATGAATAAATTACTAGATTTTATTGGGCTGGAAAGTAGTAGTTACTCACCTATAATGTGAAATATAATTTCTTTGTGAAACTGAGAAGTTGTTGATACTGTCATTTTCTGAGCAAAGCAAAATCAGACTTAGAGATACAGAGAACAAACTGATGATAGCCAGCAGGGAGGTTATGGAGGTATGGGCAAAACAGATGAAGGGAAGTGGGAGGCACACACTTCCAGTTATGGAATGAATAAGTCACAGGAATAAAAGGCCCAGAATAGGGAATATAGTAAATGATATTGTAATAGCATTAGATGGTGACAGATGGTGCTACATTTGTAGTGAGCATAGCACAACATACAGAAATGTTGAGTCACTATGTCATACACCTAAAACTAATGTGACATTGGGTGTCAAATATGTTAAAATAAATTTAAACTGTCATTTTTCTACATGTGACTTCTGGTAGATCATGAATTTTGTCTAGTATATGTAAAAAGTGAGGTATATCACAGAAAGTAACTCAATTTTATCTCTAACATCATTGCACTTTGGAGCAGCAGAATAACAACATTTAAACAAGATGTAAAGGGTAGGTGTGCCTGGGTGGCTCAGTGGGTTAAGCCTCTGCCTTTGGCTCAGGTCATGATCGCAGGGTCCTGGGATGGAGCCCCGCATCTCATTGGGCTCTCTGCTCTGCAGGGAGCCTGCTTCCCCCCTCTCTCTGCCTGTCTCTCTGCCTCCTTGTGATCTCTCTCTGTCAAATAAATAAATGCAATTTTTAAAAGAGATGTAAAGGGTAATTGTTTATTTTAAGAATTCATTTATGGCACGAATAGATACATACCTAGATTGCTGAGAAGCTAGTCGAACCCACAGTTCGGGACTGATAATCTTAGGAAAAAAGCAGGAATCTGGCTATTAGCAAAAGTCCTATACTAAATGTCACTGTTGGATGTTTCACGATGTTCATAACATTCAATGGAGAAGAAGAATATCAACTGAGGATGGGATGAGAAGTACTCAGTTTTATACAGTTGAATTAAGTTGATATTTTCAATTTTGCATATATGCATGTAGTGATGGGGAAGCATTAAACACTTTATCACTATATCACTGTACATCAGGATGCAAGATAATTTTTGCTATTTTGCTAAGTTATTGACTTATGAGGTGTTGTGTATACTGGAGAAGGCTCATCAAGATCACAGGGTAGGGGTCAGCACTTGTGGAATATTTTTAGCTGCAAGTTCTAAAGCAAATGTTCCTTCTCATAAAATGTGTTTGCATCTGAATGCAACTCTACACACAGCCTACTTCCTGAGAACTGATGGCAAAGAACATACCTGTGACGTGTTCAGTGTAAATGAAAGCTCTGAAAATAGTGAATATTTTCAACTCATGGACACTGACTGGTTATGTGTCTTTTCAGAACACTGTGTAGAGAAATTTGCAGTGACTAAAGTTTCCTGGCTTCAAAGAGAAAATATTCTCAAATAATTTCTGAGCTGAAAATAGATTTTAAAAAATCATGATGAGGACAAAAACCATATGATTTCACTCACCTGTGGGATTTAAGAAACACAACAAAAAGACAAGCCAGAAAACAGACTCTTAATTATAGAGAACAAACTGATAGTTACCAGAGGGGAGGGAGTGGGGGGAAATGTGTGAAATAGGTGAAGGGCATTAAGATCACACTTGTCCTGATGAGCACTGAGTAATGTATAGAATTGTTGGATCACTATATGGTACACCTGAGACTAATATAACACTGATGTTATCTATACTGGAATTAACATTTTTTTTTTTTTTTTAAGGCATGGGGCACCTGGATGGCTCACTCAGTTAGGCATCTGCCTTCAGCTGAGGTCATGATCCCAGGGTCCTGGGATTGAGCCCTGTATCACGCTCCTTGCTTGGTGGGGAGCCTGCTTCTCCTTCTCCCTCTACTACTCCCCCTACCTCTGTGTTCTTGCTCTCTCTCTATCAAATAAACAAATAAAATCCTTAAAAAAATGCTTTAAAGCATGATGACATCTGTGATTTTAACTGACATACTAGTGTGTCTTGGTGATATATTTAAAAACTTAATTCTTCAGAGCAAAACTAGAATTTGTCTCCTTAAATATACCATGACTTTAAAGATAGTTTTTAAGACTGTATTATAATCCATTAGTATATTATGCTATCTTTAAAAACATAGGTAATAGGGGCGCCTGGGTGGCCTCGTCGGTTAAGCATCTATCTGCCTTTGACTTCAGCTCCTGTCATGACCTCAAGGTCCTGGGATGGAACCCTGCATGGACTCCCTGTTCATTGGGGAGTCTGCTTCTTCCTTTCTCTCTGTTCCTCCCTACTTGTGCTCTCTCTCTTCATCCCCTCTTTCTCAAATAAATAAAACTTTTTAAAAAAAGTATATGTAATAAAATTTCTAAAGAGCAAAGAAAATTATATTATTAGGGTTTGACTCCCATTGCATAATGATTTTCTTTGCTGTTCAGAAACTTTACTGCACATATCTGAAAATAACATTTGAATTATATACAACAGAAAATGAAAAATCCTTTCCAGGCTAAATTCTTCTTGATTGTAAGATGCTCATCAAATTAGCCACTGTATGTAGTACAAGTTTTCTTCAGGGAGAAATCACTGTTATTTTCAGGCCTTTTATGTATTTATTTTCCATCATAATACCCAGAACTATAATTGAACCATCAAAAATTTATGCTGAATTGTTGGATATTAGGGTTTTCTTAATTTAATAGAAGGAAATGTTAAGAAACAAAACCCATCAGGTGTGGACATTCACCTATAGCTATTTGCCATTCAGTAGGATACGGGAATCATGAGGAATAATGTTACACAATTTTATCCTACTCCTTCATATGAGACCACTTTTGTTATTACTATTACTAGTAACTACTATTAATTTTAAATACATTTTATTTTTATTCTTTAAAAATTAGAGATTTTTAAGGATGCCAGATGGCTCAGTCAGTTAAGCATCTGTCTTTGGCTCAGGTCATCATCTCAGGGTCCTGGGATTGAGCCCCGTGTGGTGTTGGGTTCCCTGCTCAATGGGGAGTCTGCTTCTCTCTCTGTCCTTTCCCCCTGCTTGTTCTCTCTCTCTCTCTCTCTTTCTCACAAAAACAAAGTCTTAAAAAAAAACAGAGATTTTATGCTCCTGAATTTGTTGTTTTGTATGCCCATCAAATGTCTAGTGGGTGTTTAGAATTTGAGAAGCACTCTTCTGAAGTCTTTCTAATGACACTATTATGAAGGGACCCTAGGATGCCTCTTCTTTGAGCATAGAGGTTTTCTTTAACAATCATATTTAACTCATCCACCAAAAGTCCACTCAAATGTCTGTTTATCCTTCTGTCTTCTTGACCACATTTATTAATAGTTATAAAACTGTGTAGAACATTAATGTATATATGCCTTTCAGGTCTTTTAGGTCATTTTAATAAAACAATTAGTGCCTATTAGTACAAACTATATACCGAACCTTCTTTTTTCAGTTATTTTTAACATACAAAGAGGGAGACAGCACACATGCTAAGTATTTTTTGAAAGGGAGGAGAGGAGTATGTCGTCTAGGGTTTGATCAGAGAAGCAGAACCCATAGATGTGACACAGAATGAGAAATTTATAATAGGGATTTGACCTTGCTCAATCATGGCTGTTAGTTAAACACTTTACATGTGGTTGTTGTTTCTGCTTCTGGAGCTTGGCCTGGAGTTCACAGGCTAGGCATTTGGGATGAAAAGATGGTTGTAAAGAAGGAGAGAACCAGGACAAGCCAGAATATGTCTATGAACTGGAATCCATGTTGACATGTTGACCTTTCGGTGTCTTCATGCTTCCCACTTCAGTGATAATGTTAACCTGCAGGAAAACCTGGCATCCTTTGTTAGGTTACAAATATACACCTGGCCTAGGAATCAGAGAAGACTGAATAAGATTAGGTTGGAGCTGAGAGAGTTGCAGTTAGGTGCCGCTTCTTGCCCACAAGGTGAGCTGTGAGGTCCAAGATGATATAAATGACCTGCAGCATAGCCGGACCCTGCATTGATCTTCAGAGAATATACACAGCTGATACTTTAATTGTTCCTTCCAAAATTCATACAAAAATATCATGTCACCAATCCTAGCCAAGAGCTATAGGAGGAAAGGGATTACGGAAATATAGTTCCAACTTAAGTTGGCCAAGTTAAGTTGGCAAGTGCAAGGAAGAAACCACTGTGAAATAGAAACTAGTGAAATTTTCTAGACTACTGCTGAGAGTGTCTCTGGAGAGGGACATCATGTCTGAGGAGGTACAATGGTATCCATTTTAATTCTGCTTGGGACTTAAATACTGTGGGCAATGAAATATATAATTGGGAGGAATAGTAGCTATAAAAAAAATTCAGGTTGTATTTGAATAGTCAGGGTCCTGATAAGATCTTATGGGGATTTCATAAGATGTAGCTATAAAATCAGGGCCAGTACCTGTGATGGCCCTACATAGGTCTGGACCAGGACAGTTTTATGGAGCACAGGAACTTCCAAAAATCAGTAGATACTGACCTTTAGTTGGAGGCTGTTTGGCTTAGAAGTTGGAAAGATAGACTTAGGGTTGGGAGGTTTGAATCCTTTCTCTTCCGACTACTAGCCCTACGGTTTTGTGTTACAGAAGGAACTCGTTTGCTAAAAAGGGATTATGAAATAAGTACACACACAGCATGAGAAATTTTACAATTAAGTATTGTAAAACTTCTCTGGGTTCAGCATAGGGACACAAGACCAGAGGCCTGAAAGGAAGGAAGGAAACTAGAGTGGAGTTTCGGTGGCTGGATCCAGGGTTGAGGGCATATGATTCCCTCCGTTTCATTCATGGTGAGTTTGCAGGCTAACCACTCTGAGTTCGCAGTTCTGTTTTTTGTTTCTTTTTGGTTTGCCTGTCTATTCTTTCCAACCATCGGACAAAAAGATGCTTATTGTGTTCTATAATTTTTTTT
>PISX010012602.1:0-60077 GCA_004024625.1 Mellivora capensis
CACATTAATAAAAGAAAGAACAAGAACCATATGATACTCTCAATAGATGCTGAAAAAGCATTTGACAAAGTACAGCATCCCTTCCTGATCAAAACTCTTCAAAGTGTTGGGATAGAGGGCACATACCTCAATATTATCAAAGCCATCTATGAAAAACCCACCGCAAATATCATTCTCAATGGAGAAAAACTGAAAGCTTCTCCGCTAAGGTCAGGAACACGGCAGGGATGTCCATTATCACCACTGCTATTCAACATAGTACTAGAAGTCCTAGCCTCAGCAATCAGACAACAAAAAGAAATTAAAGGCATCCAAATCGGCAAAGAAGAAGTCAATCTCTCACTCTTTGCGGATGATATGATACTCTATGTGGAAAACCCAAAAGACTCCACTCCAAAACTGCAGAGTGTTTTAAAGAGAAAGTGATGATGGCTAGAGGGGAAGGGAGGGGTTGGGATAATGGATGATGAGGATTAAGGAGGGCACTAGTGAAGAGCACTGAGTATTGTACATAAGTGGTGAATCACTAAATTCTGCTCCTGAAACCAATATTACTCTGTATGGTAACTAACTAGGATTTAAGTAAAAAGTTTTAAATATTTTAAAAAGAAGAGAGTGATGAACATCACTTAATACAGGGAGGTGTTTTTTTTTTTTAAAAAAAACATAAGAGCTGCTATCGTATTATTGCATCATAGTAACTAATAGAAAAATGTATGAGAATATAGTAAATACCTACATAGTAACCACCTTAAATATCTATTCTTAGAACTAATGTATAGTGGAGTAGTTTTGGAGAAATTAATTCCAAACATTCAGTTAGACTCAGGCAATTTCTCTGTCAATCAAATTCAGTCATTTTTTTTTAAACCATGAATTGGGGTGAAACTGTTATTTTCATTCATAATTCATGATCAACTTGGTTAAAAATAAATATCTTGAAAGTTAAATTTTTTTACAAAGTTAATTTTTTTCCTGTATATTTATAATTACAGGTAATGCCCCCCTTTTTAGAAGATTTTATTTATTTGTTAGAGAGAGTGTGCACAAGCAGGGGGAACAGAAGAGGGAGAAGAGCAGGGAGCCTGATAGGGGTAGGAAGAGTGGGTGCTCAATCCTAGAACCCTGGGATCATAACCTGAGCCAAAGGCAGATGCTTAACTAACTGAGCCACCCAGGTACCCTATAATGTTCCTGTTCAGTAGCTTTAAAGTAGTCTTACTTCTCATTTTTTATCTTTGGGCTAAACTGAGCCTTTCTGAGTGGAGGTAATCCTACTTTGTTTATTTCCTATATGGAAGAGCAGAAAAAATGAACTAGTCCTATATAAATTTATTTTTTCTACCATTTTCATTTCCTACTGAAGAAAAGGGAGGACTTTAGTATTTTCAAAAGATCTATTTTGCAGAAATATCTGAATGTTAAAATAGGAAAATGAATTTTATAGAAGTAACTTCTTTCCATCCTGATTAAATGATAGTACCTCATGTAACTCTAAGATAATTGTTGAACTGAAGAAATCATTCAGAAAACTTTTTAAAATGTCTCTCACCATGTCTTAGCCCATACATTTCAGAAGTTGACATAAATCCAGTTACCCTCCCTGTCCATGTCATGCCAAAAAATCTAAACTGTTTTGAGTAGTTTTCAAAGACATGGGACCCTGTTATGCAGAATCAGCTGTTTTCTCATTAACACGTGTTTATCTAAGGATGTATTCACTCAAAATGGGGCTCTTTATCACTGGGGTTGTTTTATAATGAAGGCAAGAGTAAAGGGGTCTTTCTTATAATTTTGCCTGGGCCACAGATTTCATACCATGGCGTGGCTTATTGTTATTTGGGGAACAGTAATGTGTGTGTGTGATATTCATATAATTTTTGTCATGTTTTTATTTATTTATTATATTAGGACCAATAATTACATCAACATGTGTTTGTATATGGACATAATTATATATATTTTACATATATAACATTAGGCCCAGTTTGCCTGAAGTATTACTGGGTCTTGCTACTATGTGATATTTTCCTCTCAACATGGTTTGAATTAAAGCAGATGTTAAAGGTAGAACAAACCTTGAGGTGAACCCCACTGATAACTTCACAGCTTCTGTTGATTTACTGGTAATTTTATTGAAGTTCTTGCTTTAACACAGCAAAAGTCACTCATCTGAAACTAATTTGATAGTAAGAAACCAAAATGTTTGTACTTAATCCTTTGATCCGAGTCTTCTCTTGAAAGTAGAAGTAGCGTAGTGCACTGGAGGGTACTGGACTTGTATCAAAGGACCTGAATTTGAATTTGAGTATTATTATGGTGGCCATGAGAAAGTTGCTAAATATCTGAGTTTTCAATTGTTTTTCTCTGTGCAATTGAAATATTAACTGCCTCACAGGATCAAAGAAGAACATGTATAGATGACTCTTAAAAAACACTGTCTTAATATGTTTATAAAAAAATAAAAATTAAAAAAAAACACTGTCTTTTTTTTTTTGGTAGGCTGGAAAATGCATCTGTAGAGGCATACTTCTAAATGAAACAGCAGAAAGGAGTCATCCATTTTCTTTTTTTTTTCAGATATCTTAGTTTTTATGCATTTAAAGTGCCAATTGTGATTAGCAGTAAGAAGGAAAATGTGAGCCCTACAAGAAAGGACAGGGCAAAATTGCTTTAGAGTGAGTGATGGAGAAAAGTCTCTGAGAAAGTGAAGTGTAAGCTGAGATCTGAAGGGTGAGAGGCAGTCAATCCTAAGAGAATGGGGGGAGAGCATTCTAGGCACTGGAAATGTCAATGAGAGGCCCTGGTAGGAGAAAGGATCTTTTTTGTTTTCAAGAAACTGGACAGAAATCCATGGTGGCTGGAATATAGTGTCATGGAGAATTGTCTGACCTAAGATTTAGAGAATTGTCTAGTTTACAAAGCACATTATAGAAAGGCAACCAGTTGAGATACCTAAGACTTTGGTTTTTTTGTTTGACAAATATAGACACTTTGGGTTAAGGAGAATGACTTGCCCAAGGTTACTTTGCCAGTAGGTGAGATGAGATCTCCAGCCTCTGACACCTAGTCCTGGGCTCTTTCTGCTGTGAAAATCTCCTGGCTGAACATTTTCATATATTCCTGATGCCCAAGGTTATCATTGTGCAATTTGTTAATGAACTGAAACCCTAAGAGGTAGTCGGAGTGTGTGGAAGGACAGTTGTTCTTACATAAATGTCTTGGATTCTTATATTGGAATCATAGTTTTCTGTTTTCTCTACTGTTGGGTTACTCTCTCACTTGATGTCATCTATTCTTTTTCCTTTTTTTTTTTTTGAGGAGCTGAAATATAGAAATTAGCATATTTAGTTTCTTAGGCATGTGTAAATAATATTTAATAGCCCCTGAGTAAGAGTCCATTGGACTGTCTTATTAATAGAGTCCATGAACGCAGGTGTATACAGTTTGATATCTTTTAGGAAGCAAAGTCTGAGTTTTGTTTGGCCCTGCCCTTGTTTAGGTCTTTACCTGAAAGAAGAAGTTGTGAGGTTTCGATATTAGATAGTTGAGGCAGGTGTTTGGGAGTGAAACTGTGTATCTCCCAACATTTAGTTGCCTCAATAGACCAGGCAGTGATGCATAATTATTCCTAATTACTAAGTTGATTTTACCTTGAAAATGTTTGCCTATAAAATAAAATACTTTCCTCTGTAGCAAAGGGTAGCACGTTTACTGCCCATTATAAAAGATTTGGGCTCCCTAAGCCCGGGTTGTTTTGCTGTAATACAACCCATTCCATGTCCTGATGTCATGTTGCCCTGTAGAAATTGGAACTCGGGAACTGTCATAAGAAAATGGTGATATTTTGGCTTCTGCTATTGCTGTGAGTGTACAGTCCTTAGAATCTGACCCAGAAGTCTTGTATATTCTGTCAGCATCTGTGCAATTGTGACAGGCTAACTTATTACCTTGTCAATAGAGTAAAACCCCAGACCCTTCACAATTTTTGGCAGTTTTAGTGATGAGGTGGGGATACTGATAGAGGCATGGCTTTATAAGAGAAAGGATAAGGACTTCATGGGTAATCAAAGGGATTTGAGGGAAATCCATGGACATTATTAGTGAACATGTTGACCAACTTGTTTGGTTGATTGGGGAAAAAATGGTCATCAGTTTTATTGAGAGTTAATGAGGATAAATTAGTGAGGGGGTTGTAATCCAAGTACCTGAAAGTAGGTTCAAAGTCAGTTGCTGAAAGGTACCCTGGTTGTACCTAATCCTATTCTAGGCATGGGGACTTCCTCATCAATCTCAGGGGCAGCTTCAGATCCACCCCATGGTGACAAGTAGTACAATGGCCGATCCTGGTCTGGAGGAGGCTTCTGACCCTCTCCAGACAACCTTTATAATTTCATGGGCTAAGCATGAAATGGGGGAAATTTGAAACCATATGGGTAATAGCCAAGCAAAAGACTAGAGCTTTGGAGTTCATCTGAAAGATGAAGATGTGGGATGTATAGTCATTGTTTAAAATGGCAAAATCTGGTCCATTTTATGGCTCATCCCTTCTGCAGTCTGTCATATCAATCTTAAATCCGTCAGGAAACAGTGAAAGGTCTTAAGAGTTCTTGCAGTAGGTCTGGGCTGCTATAAGGGAAATTTGCCCCCCTTGGGGAGATTTCCCAGAAACAAAAAGCCCCCATGGGTATCATGGATGTGTATTGACTAGTACTGGGGCTCTTATTGTCTTGGAGTGCTGATGAAGATGATCTATTGGAAAATAAACTACCCAAAGCAATCTAGACGCATTCTTGCAGTCATCACCTTTGCCTTGGAAAAGTCTCATCATTCTTATGTCAAAACAGGGATAGCACTTTAGAGATGTTATCATGGGATGGTAAATGCCCTCAGTGAAAAGGGACTCTAAAACAATCTCTCTTATGCAGGTCAAGTCTGAGTCCACCAAAGGGAGCAAATGCCAGAGCCACAGGTTATGGCTGCTAAGTCTAGGGATTCTCCAAACTAAATAGATAATGTCAGTGATGGTGATCTTGCTGCTTAATACAGAGCAGTGCATGAACTGAACACATTAAATGTTCATTTGATTGAGTCCTGAGCTTGCCTCCAATCAAAAATGAAATTAAATATATCTCATTTACTAACATGGAGTTATTCTTCTCTATGACCCTAGATCTTTCCCTACTCCTCTACCCCATCTTCAGCTTCTTGAATTAGAAAGACAGTGATGAGGCTCAGTTCTCTATCCTAGAGGACCCGATTGTTACGCGTACAAATGTCGGTAAAAAATATGTAACATGCTAGGAAACTATGGGGAGGGGTGGAACATAAACTTTTATGGACATGTTAGATACAAGTGCTCAATTTACCAACTTACCCATCCATGGAGAAAAGGAATACCTGAATTCAGCTAATGTGGCTTACTCAGGGTTTGCAATAGAGGAAGGAAACTAATAGACTTTGGTGGTGGATCCCATTGGCCACTTCAGTGTCTTCTAGTTGTGGGTTCTGTTGCTGAATTCCTTATTATACTGTGAATGCTTACAAAATCCACAGGGAATTCTTCTGATCTTGAAGAGCTGCACATGCAGAGGCACTAGGATGTTTGGGGCCTCACAACCCTAATGACGCCTTTTGAGCTTCAGGTCTCTATGACTTTGATCTTTGGAGCCTCTGGCAAAAGGAAGCAACCTTCATGGGTTGGTACCATATCTGGTCCCACCACATCCCTGATATGAATGCTAGGTACCCTTTTGAGTCAAACTGAATGCCTGGCCCATGGAGGCCTTGTGACTTTTCAGTCTGATATTTATACTTTGAAGTTTATCAGTTCATATGCAGAGAGTAACGGGGTAGGAAGGGCCTGACAAGTCTCAGTGGCCAAATGGAAATGACATGGTCAGGAATGCAAGCAGCCTGACACCAGCAGTATCTTAACTTCACATGAAAAAGTGTCAGCTCTTCCCTTAGGGGAAACTTTATCTCCTGACTCACAGGAGGTTCCTTTAAATGCCTGGGCCCCGCTCACTGATGGATTGGTTAAATTGAAACCTAATTCAGTGAAGAGGGGCTGCTGCGACTTTTCAGGCTCAGCATCAGCTGTGCAGAAAATGCATATTGTCTCTTCTCAGTGTGCAGCATTCGAGGCAGTCCATTCCGGGCTGGTCAGTACTCCCTCTGATGAATCTTGTTACATATTTACTGTCCGCCATGATGGATTTGTTTGGTTTGCCACTTGAAAAACTACCAACTGGCAGATTAAAATTGTCCCTCTGGGGGCACCTGGGTGGCTCAGTCATTGGGCGTCTGCCTTCAGCTCAGGTCAGGATCCCAGGGTCCTGGGATCGAGCCCTGCATCGGGCTCTCTGCTCAGCGGGAAGCCTGCTTCTCCCTCCCCCACTCCCTCTGCTGTGTTCCTGCTCTCACTGTCTCTCTCTATCAAAGAAATACATAAAATATTTTTTAAAAAGTGTCCCTGTGGGGGCACAAGCTATGGAAATGGTTAAGCTGTCAGGGTCATTCATGAAGCAAGCCTTTTATGGTAAGGGCCTGTTTTCTGATAAGAACCGACTGGATTCAAGCTGCTGGTTCAGTGTACACCCAGACTTCTGCCATTACTACCTGGATTCATTACTGAACTGGACTGGACATGCAGCAGACCCATAGTCCAAAACTGAGCTGCAGGAGGTGAGGCACTCTGTTTCCATGAGGAGGAACTGGCTTGGAAACCTGATGACTCTTGCTAACAGTTGACCTCTTTGTCTCAGTGAAGGGGGACATATTTTCCAGTGGTTTATTCATGCCATTCCAGAAAAATTGACTGCATTGGGTCACCTCTTGGGATGTCGATGGGACCTCACTGCTGTTGACAGTTTTCCAAGTTATGGTTTTGCTGGTCTATTCCAGTTAACCAAGGCCAGTCACACCATTGTGGTCCATGAAATTAATCTAGATAAGTATGACTGTGGTTTACCTTCTGTCACAGAAGCCAGGGCAGATAAGCAATTTCAGTGGCCCTCCTGTGCTCCCTGTTATCCACAAGCATTTTACATGGCTGAACATTGAGACAGTCTCCTTAAAATCAACTCCAAAGATTTATAACTCTGCCTCTCTGACCTCCTCTGGTTCACATACGTTAGTAAAACACCTTGGTTACTAAATCCAGCTGTCCCCAGTTTTGAGTCATTTTTTTGACCGCTTCCTGAGTTATGATAAGGATGGAAGGGATGAGAGGTTATACCATACTTTATATTTTGAAGATTTGGTATAGCATCCTGACCATTGCTAGATGTGATGAGTCTCTTTCCCCTCATCATCCTGTTTGGTATGCCCTCTGGCTGACAGCTTGGTCAAAAGGGGGAAGAGAAGATTCAAATTTATATTGGTTCAGCCACGTAAACTTTCTTGTTAGATTGAATCGTCCTAAATCATAATGATATTGATTATTTGATTAAGTAAACTGCTTGCTGATTCTTCCCAGATATTGATATCTCTGATAGTCTGAGTAAGTTTTATAAAAATAGCCGTGGTCGGTCCTCTTGCACTTGACCTTTATGGATGAAAGGTGTGTGTAATAAGGGGATGATTAGAAAAAGTTGAAGTAGTAGCTACTAGAATATGACATGATTTTGTGGTGATAGGGGAAGGGCAATGACTGAACGTGTGGATAGAAAACTTGAGATCTGGGAGCTGCATTGATCCAGTAAACAATGATGTTTTTGGTCTTTCATAGCCATTCTTAGAACCTTCTTCTTGAAGCAAACTGTCCTAGAGCAGCTCTCCCATACTGTTAGAAGTGCCTTAAATTTTTTTTTTTTACTTTTTAATTTTTTTTTATTTTTTATAAACATATAATGTATTTTTATCCCCAGGGGTACATGTCTGTGAATCGCCAGGTTTACACACTTCACAGCACTAACCATAGCACATACCCTCCCCAATGTCCATTACCCCATCTCCCTTTCCCGACCCTCCTCCCCCAGCACCCCTCAGTTTGTTTTGTGAGATTAAGAGTCACTTATGGTTTGTCTCCCTCCTGATCCCATCTTGTTTCTTTTCTTCTTTTCCTACCCCCCCACCCCCCATGTTGCATCTCCACTTCCTCATATCAGGGAGATCATATGATAGTTGTCTTTCTTCGGTTGACTTATTTCACTAAGCATGATACCCTCTAGTTCCATCCACATCATTGCAAATGGCAAGATTTCATTTCTTTTGATGGCTGCATAGTATTCCATTGTGTATATATACCACATCTTCTTTATCCATTCATCTGTTGATGGACATCTAGGTTCTTTCCATAGTTTGGCTGTTGTAGACATTGCTGCTATAAACATTCGGGTGCACATGCCCCTTCGGATCCCTACATTTGTATCTTTAGGGTAAATACCTAGAAGTGCAATTTCTGGGTCATAGGGTAGTTCTATTTTCAACTTTTTGAGGAACCTCCACGCTGTTTTCCAGAGCGGTTGCACCAGCTTGCATTCCCACCAACAGTGTAGGAGGGTTCCCTTTTCTCCACATCCTTGCCAGCATCTGTCATTTCCTGACTTGTTAATTTTGGCCATTCTGACTGGTGTGAGGTGATATCTCATTGTGGTTTTGATTTGTATTTCCCTGATAGAAGTGCCTTAAATTTAAGTGACTTTTAGCTCTGGTATCTCCTGCTAGACAGCTCTGCCATGATTTGAGCACCATTTCCCCTTACCTGACAAAGAAGTCTATTGACAACAGCAGAAGCTGGCTTAACTCCTCCGCCTTTCATGCAAAAAGCATACGAACACATTTAGATGTCTTCCCCATCATTTCCATGACTATTATTCATTCCACATGACAAATAAATGCCACTAGTTAGTGGTGTGGACACAGAGAGATTGAACTGACTCGTCCCCAAGACTAGACTTAGTTATTGGAGCTGAACTGGGAATCTGAAGGCCTACTAACTGACCTGGAAGCCACATTGGAGGCACCATCCTCATGTATCTCCCTAGCTGGTGGTGATCTACTTGTGGGGCCCTAAATGCTGTAAAAACCCCTTTCTTTCTGGGGGCTCTATGTGTATCTTAGAACTGTACTTGTTTTTTAGAAGACTCTTATGTTAGGGATGTTGTAAGAGACTTTTAAGTATTTAAAGACTGTAGATCATACAATTGCTAAATGTGGAACTCCTTCCAAAATGAAGTTACCCTTGGTCACTCAGGGAAGTTTTATGGAGGAGTAACTGATTCATTATTTATGTGTGCCTGTAGACAATAATCTCTGTCTCTAGTTAGAAAAGGTGGTATGAAATCTGTTCCTGATTTTAGTTGAACTGATCAGTAATACCACCTCAAACCTGGTGGTTTTCAGCCCAGGTTCAAATCACTGGCCAGGGTTGTTGAGGATGTTCAGAATTGCCCTAACGTTCCTCTTGTGGGGCTCACTGATACGTGAAGACTGGGTGGAAAGGTTAATACAGAAACTTAAGGATAAAGTCAGTTGGCTTTCTGAAGGTTGACTTTAATGGTTTATGAGATTTGTTCAGCCGATTTGGGCTAGTACTCTGGGGGCCAATGTTGAGGTTAATTCTTCAGGTTGGTCTAATTCTGCTGCATAGTTTAATTTAGATACAGAGTTTGAGGAAAAGGAGGACCCAGTGACTCTAGTTTCTGGCTTAACTTATGTGGAAAATATTGGACAGTAAAGATAGGATTGTTGGAGTAGTAAAGAGCCTAGCATTGGACATATTAAAGTTTGATATGGCTGTGAGACACTTATATAGAGATATAAATTAGAAGAATGTGAGAGTTTGGAACCCAGATGATGGATCTCAGGAGATGATGAAAATTGAGGAATCTACAGCATACGGATGGCATTTAAGGCTTGAAAATACATGAATTTCCTAGGGAAGAAGTACAGAATTTGAGTGGTTCGGGAAAAATCAAGCATTTTGCAAATAGCCCCACTTCATCTTCACCAGCTTCACTTCTTCAAATTACCCACTTGGCTCCCGAATATACTTGAGTTTGACAGCCTTACCAGAAAAAGAAGGGAGATTAATCAAATGGCAAATATAATTACCGCATTGATTACTATATGGTATTCTACAATGGCATGGACACAGTTTGCTAAATGTTTATTTTAAAATAAGTTCTTAGGTATTGGATTTTGTATTCTAATATAAATACCACATCAGTAACCTAGCTAAGGAGGTGGTTATAGTTTGTGGTGGCTGTTTAGTTTTGATTCTTGATTCCATATGGGCTTTTCCAAACTAACAATTTGGGAGTTTATTGTACCTAGAGACACTTTAAACTGTTTTTCTCTCCCTTCTCTGTGATTTTTGGGCTGTTGTCAGAATTAGGTGATTGTATTTTTGGTGCTCTTTTGGTCTCCCCATGTTGGTGCCATTTTATCTCTTGATTTTTATTTATTTGACAGACACAGATCACAAGCAGGCAGAGAGGCAGGCAGAGAGAGAGAGGGGGAAGCAGGCTCCCTGCTGAGCAGAGAGCCTGATGCGGGGCTCGACCCCAGGACCCCAGGATCATGACCTGAGCCGAAGGCAGAGGCTTCAACCCACTGAGCCACCCAGGCGCCCTATCTCTTGATTTTTAATATCATTCCTTTGTTCTGCTTACAAAGCTGTCTTAGTATTGAATCAGACATTAATGAAGAGTGGCAAGAAATGCTATAAAAGAACCTCAAGGTATTTTATAGCTTTGGAGAAGGTGGATGCTTGACAGATTACTAGACAACGTACAAAAAATGATGCTATGGGGTGGAGAAGAAAGGAAGAATGGGGAGACCCAAAGCACTGACCTTGTGCTAAGACTTTATGGAGAGTGAATAGGGTGAATGTGAAGGACATACTTGTAAAACTATAGCACCTGATTTATTTTCTTGATTAAAAAAATATGTGAGGGGCACCTCACTGGGTCAGTATACTGAGCATTCAGCTCTTGATTTTGGCTCAGGTCATGATCTCAGGGTCAGCGGATTGAGCCCTGCATCCGCTATGCCCTGGGCAGGGAGTCTGCTAGAAATTCTCTCTTGCCTTCTCCTCTTCTGTCCCTCCTCCTGCCTTCCCCAATCTCTCTCTCTCCAGTAAATAAATAAATCTTTTTTAAAAATTATGTGATTTACACTAAACAACTTTGAGTTGTTATGATTGACTAAACTCATCTCAGTTTGCGTGTTATTTTGAAGGGTATTCATGCATTTAACAACTAGTGCAGCTGCAGAACTCTAAGTCACTGCTGGGATGCATCAACTGTCAGCAGTTCATAATAGCTTCCCTCCTGTCAGCGTGTGGGGCAGGTCCTCACTGACTGCACTTAAGTCACTGAAAGGTAGTTTTTGGAAGCCAAAGTGTTATTTTCAGCATTTTAAAATAAAAGGGAGACCAAGCCACTACCCATAATACAGCTCTCGTGGCTTTTAAAGATATGTAGTTCCTTTGATTTTGGTTATTTTATTAACTCAGTTGTACCTACAGGCTACTTCATAATAATTAGCATTGACTGACAACTATCTGCTTGATTTTAAGTGTGGGTAATGGAAACAATTATTGTTAAATGAAGTATATTTGATAGATAAAGTCTCAAAAATATGTGGTTTGCATTGAAAAAATAAATACTGTACTATTGACACTCTGAGATGGAAACTTTTGTTTCATAGGAGGAAAAAGGGATACTTAGAAAGAAGTTTATTGGGGCCCCCTGGGAGGCTCAGTCCATGGAGCATCTGACTCTTGATTTTGGCTCGGGTCATGATCTCAGGGTCCTTGGATGGAGCCATTCATCAGGCTTAATGTTCAGCAGGAAATCTGCCTGAAATTCTCATCCTCTCCTTCTGCCTCTCCCCATCCCCTGTGTGCATGCATGCTCTCTCTCTCTCTCTAATGAATAAATCTTAAAAAAAAAGAACGCTTTATCTATTTGTTCCAGTTCATGTAATTAGTTGGTAGCAGTACATTGGGGCTGCAAGATCATCTCAACAGCTAGTATATATTGTTAAAAAAAATCAATAATGTAATTTTCTGCCTTAGTTTAAACAATGTAAAGTAATGGTACATCAATTAGGAACACTTTAATGACCTAATATAAGCTGAGATAAAGATTATCTTTTTCATCAGAAAGATTGTAGTTATTTGTACTCTTAAAGAGTTGTAACTACAAATGACATTTGTTTTCATGTTCATAGTTGCCTTATTCATAAAGTTTTCATCCCACGTTGCTCACTGACCCTCTTCCTCATGGGCCCCCATGCCCAGACTGGGGAAGATTACCATCTAGCCAGCCTTCTTTAATTAATGAAGAACTTATTTTGTGCCTCTCAGGGTTATAGGTACGGTTCTCTGGGTCTCTAATGGAGCAGGAATTGACATACATTTTGCTTCAATGACTGTTTCTAGAGCTCTTCCGCATTTAGGAAATACTGAACGAGTTCCACTCCTTAAAGGAAGTAGCCATTTCAGAAGCCTGTTCTGTTGAAATTAAAAACTCTAATGTCTACCATAGTCCCTACGAAGCTCTAACAACTTCAGCTTTGGCTGCACAGCTGACACTAGTTTTAGTGATCCAGCCATGCTCGAAACAAAGCACTGGATCTGCCAAAATGAGGTCTCTAAAATAATTGATCAGCACATTTTATTAACTCTGACAGAGCCAGGCAGCTCTCTGTCCAGAAAGAATTGCAGCGGCATCCAAACCTAGCCTGAACGGGGGCTGCAGGTGAAGGATTCAGTTGGTTTACAGTTACCCAGTTTCCCAGCCTCAGGGACAGCTGCCAGCAGCCAGCCCCACGGGAAGAGAGCGCCCTCTTCAGGTCCCCAGGGCACCGGGCTTTCTGGAGTGCCTCGCAGACGAAGCAAGGGGTGGCTTCTCAGTTCCCGGGCCACGATTCGGCCCCATTGAGCTCTTTAACCCTTGGCTATCGGTCTTTATTTTGAAAGCTTGGCCTCACTGGTATTTAGAGCCACACTGTATAAAGATCAGGAAAAGTGGAAGAAATCATCCCAGAATTATGTAGACTAAATTGGAGGCAGTAATTCCCTTAATGCCTGTAAAGGCTGATTTGAAATATTGTAAGAGGGACTTAGCCAATGAGCTTAGTCTTTGGAGATCCACCGGCATGTTTTTAAAGGGCGAAGGGATAGAAGTTTCATAATACTGTTTTCTCTAAAGGAAACATTTAAAAAAAAATAAATTAGAAAGAAGGGGAACTTCAGTGCCAGAGGAGGGGCTTAATCTGCATTATCCTTATCTCTTGTATTTAGCTCTTTGTTTTCATTTAGAATTCAACATACTTCTTTTCTTCCTTGGTAAACATAAAAGGCTTTGTTTTAGAAAACATTTTACATGAAATGATGACCTCTGTGCAAAAATTTATAATTGTGATCATCCCTTCCTCTACCTCAAATAAAAATACATAAAAAATAAATAAAAATGCCTGCAATTAACTTCCCACTTTGTCAGCAAAGATATCTGTGTGTTCAAGGGAAGAAGAAAATGTACTTAATGCAGAAATGTAATAATGAAAGTAGAATTTTACAGGACTTCTTCCTCAACCAAAAAAAAAAAAAAAAGAAATAAAATAAAAATCCTAAAAGGAACAAAAACCAAAGTGCTAGTTTGGACATTGAATAACAATCCTCATGTAATCCTTACTTAAATGAGTACCAATCCTTCACTTGCCAAGACCTATTTCTTCTACAGAAATGTTTTGCTTTAAAAGAAATTAAAGTAACATTTTATTTTAGAAAATTTAATGCAGGGAGTAACTATACCAGTGGGTTGTGAGGACAGCAGGTTAGTAGAAGTCAGGGTAAAGTCTAGAAGTCAGCTAGAAGTCAGGGTAAAGGCGATCTGTTTCCTGTATGCCCACTGAAAGACAGGTGCTGTTGATGGGGGTGACCTCTGATGGCAAGTCATCTTACTATAAACAGAAGGGCGTGGAAAGCCATTGGCTGGAGCCAAGAGTGTTTACTCTCCAGGTGTCCTCCCAGTTAACCTAAATAGCTACACTGCTTCTGGAGCCAGAAGATTCATGCCAGAGCAAGGTGTTTTTAAGGCTACCTGGATGTTGGTTAGAGACTATAAACCTTTCAGAGTATTGTGTAATCCTTGAACCAGGTTTCATTCTACTCATCCTGGAGAGTGGAATTTATTGGCTGTTGAACTTCACACACACACGCACACACACACACTCATGCACACACAAAACTTACTTCCAAATAAAACTGGTATTAGTTTCAGGTTTTGGGACTTGAAATGAGGTAAGTTGTATTTAACTTTTGATTGAGACATTATAATGAATATTATATGGTATGGTTAAGTGATACATTTAAATATAGGCAGTTCTTTCTCAGAGAAGAAATGTTAATTAAAATAATTTGTTTGGATTTTTCTCAGTTTTAGCCTAAGGATAATAGAAGAAATATATACATAAAATTGAGGAAGTGGGTCGGTATAGAGAAAATGTCCAATCCGCCCATGCTGAAATTTTAAAAGCATTTTGTTTTTCCTTCATAAAATGTAATAACATTATGTTAATGCTAGGAGAAATGCAGGTGAAACAGTAATTGATAGTAAGTAGATTACATTTCATTAAAAAATATTAATAGTGTATTTCAAGGAGTTTTCCCTGATAGCTGCATGCTGTAGGATTTTAAAAAACATAATACCATCTATTTAAATGAAAAACTTTCTTTTCTGGATAGTTTTTGTTTTGAAATTTTGTGCTAAATTTGGATTTTTCTTTAGATTTCAAATGCAGTCATCTCAAGGTTAAGTGTTTATATTTTTTAAAGTGTTTATATGTTTTTAAGAGAATAAATGTTTCCCTATTCTTATGGGATTTTCCCCCTAAAATTCTAATAGTAAAATCAAGTTTAACTTCTTTAAAAAATCTTAACTTTCTAGTTGGTTTTACCTTCAGTTGGTTGTGCAATTGAGTGGGACTTTGATTTAGAACCTTGATGTAGAAGCCTTTGATATGCTTTGGTTTAGATTATTTGAATATAGGTTTGTATCTTTGAATCTCATGAAGAAAGGGTGTGAATTGCTGTTTTGCTGCATCAAGGGGCCAGGCTGTAGTAAATTGTCAGAGTAACTTCAGTATCTAAAAGATTTCTTTTATTCAAGACAACTGAGGAAAGTTTTGCTCTTTTAGTACTGTTTTATTATTCTTGTGAGAAAAACACGATTCAGGAGGAGAAAATATCCTCTAATTCTAAGTGTCTGTGACCACTGATTTACTGCCAGAGTTAGATTGTTTAGGGAACCTGTTTGAAGAGAGAGAGGATGAATTATCACAGCCAATAAGTTTTCCAGTTTGGTTTCCAGGGTCTACTGAACATCAGTCAGCACTATCCGGTTTCCTGCTCCTTTCCTTGATTGCAGTTATGATTTTCTGAAATCCTGTCTAATTGAACAATGATGCACTACCTTAGTTTGCTTTTTAAGTGTTTGTTTTTTCACCAGAAGTTTTCTAAACTACAAAAATATTACTTAATCAAAAATGGTGACAGAAGCAGATACCAATAAACTATAATGCTTTGTGTTAGAACTTGGGAAGAGGGAGGGAGGGAGAGAGAGAGAGGGAGGGAGAGGGGGAGAGAGAGAGAGAGGGAGAGAGAAAGGGAGAGAGAGAAGAGGAGGGAGGGGGAAGGAGGAAAAGGAAAGCAGAGAAAAGTCAGTTTTAAAAATCTCTCCTTTGATTTTTCTCTTTCTTCCTCCAAGTTCTTAAATATTACTGTTGTTAGAATTTTCAAAATTGTAGGATCTCACTTTTCCAGCACGCAGCCACCCGCAGAAGGAAGGTGGTTGTGTGTGTCTGGGGGCAGTTTTACATTTTGCTTTGGGGAAATGGTGCAAGCCAATTTTGAAGGTAATGCAGCTGTTGAAGAAATACAAAAGCCAGATGACTTCATAAGTGTGTATTGAGGAAACCAGGATAAATTGTCCTTAGAACCTGCTCTCACAAAGCCATTTTAATTGAGGTCAAAGAGGAAAAAATCGTAAGTATATTTCAATTATTTATTAGGTTTACCTAGAATGAGACCTTCACTACAGATAGACCTAATCTATAATTCCTTTACTCTTTAACCCTTGTGTTTAACCACTGTGTGGATCCATTTTACTTTGAAACTGCAAAGGGTACTCCATTCCTTATGACAGATAAATATTTAGGGTCAGAAAAGTTGTGAGATTACCTGACTAAATCTTACTTCCATGTAAGGAATCAACTTCTATATTTCAAAAAGGCTTAAAATAAATTGCTTAGTTTTTACTTGAACTTACACAGTTAATAGGAATATTTCTTATCACGTAGTTGTATGTGTGAAATGTTTCACGTGAAACTGTAATTCAAAATGTTAATTTAATTTGATAGAAAATCTGCTCAGACAGCAATCTTATAATTTGTTTTTTTTAATGTGTAAATTATGTCACAATCCGTGTTTTATTAACCCCGCTAATGAGGATTTTCATTTTAGGATTAAAACTTAAGGAAGGGTGATTTATTAGCTTTTTATAACAATGCTTTGCAAGATGGATTTAATATAAAACTACGTTAGGTTTTAAAGCTGAAAAATGTTGCTAAAATTATTTAAAAAATCATTAAAATGAATAATGCTACAAATATATTTTTTCTTCTTATATACAATTCAGTTAAAAAATAAAAAACTTGATGGTACCACCCTGGGATTTTTCTCTTTAAAAAAGTTGTCATTTTAATGGGAGATCAAGAATTCAAAATTTACAGGATTTGGAAATATAACTCTTTGTTTACTTTTATAAAAGCCAATATAAAAGTGCCAGAAATATTTACATTATAGCTAAATGAATCTTCAGCTTAATCTACAGATATATGCCATTCAATTTAAAATTGCCCTTAACATTTTATTATTTATATTCTCTCCATCTATTTTTTAAAGTCAAAGGATTTTTCAGTTTTCCTTAAGTTATTGTGATGCCTTTGGAAACATTAGGAGAGTTTTTATATATTAATTGAATATATCATTTAGAGTTTATATATTTGGTTCAAACTAAGAGATTTTAACAGAAGCTTTTACTAAAATTATTACATATAAACTCTACAATTATATATTAATAAAACAGATTATCTCTATATTATTATCATTCAAATTGAAAAGGTTAGTTATCAGTTATACCTAATAGACAAAGGATGTTCGGTATACTAGAGTATGTTACAGAATGATTGATATTTATGCTGCAAAACAAATGATAGCTAATCTATGCCTGTGGCCAAATTCTTTTGAAGTTTCATGGCTGAGATGAGCCGAATTTGTTTAGTGGTAGAAGGCTGCGTTGTCTGGGGGCCTGTTGTGCGTGGCAGGTCATGATTAATGGGGAAGTTTTTCTTAACCTTGTGGCCAAAACATTCCAATATCTAAAAAAAAGGTAGGGGGAACCCCAGAAAGACACAGAAGACATTGCCAAAAACATTAGCAAGACTTCTCTATGTAGGGAGAATAAGGTCAACTCTTGAGATTATTTTGAAAGCATTATTTGTGTGAATTCATAAATCTTTGCTTGAATAGGGGGAAATCTAAGGCTAAAGATGTTTATATTTAATGTAGGTGGAATTATTCCTTCTTGATACATAGAGGAAATATATAGTAAAGTCAGCAATTTGAATTTAATTGCAGTGGCTTCTACCGAATTAACATTATGCTCCTTAAGTGCTAGTTCTTGGTTTAGAATTGAATATTCCATTTTGTTTTCTTGTTTTAATACTATCTGCTTTGTGACATTGAGGACTGCAGAGAAACATGTAAATATAATGTATAAATGAGAACAAGATCTATGGGTAAATATCTCTAAGGTGTTTATAGTACACATTTGTGAGAGCAAAAAAAAAAAAATCCTTTTAAGACTTATCTATCATATTTAGACAGAGTATCATGGTTGAACAATCTAGTCTTGCTTCCAAACTTGGAAGGGGGGAAAAAAAAACCATTCATATGTGCTGTAACATGATATGAAACATCTTATGGTTCCTTTTGTGGCATTTTAAGTACTATGTTACCTTTGATATAGTCCCTGTTGGGTAATAATGAAAAAACATACCATTAGAAGGAGTTTGAAATTTTCCTGGATATTTCATACAGTGTATGTGGAGTTTATGGCAGGTGACAAAGGACTTTGGCATAATTAAGGAGAGAATGTGCTTCCAAATTCTAAAAGCTTATGAGGTTTGACATTTGATTTAATACTTGTATGCTGTACATATATAATTATGTTTTGCTTCCCTGAGTCATTGTTACTAAGTTGCGTTTTAAATATATCCAACCTTGCAATGAACTCTCAAATAATGTGAACGCTATTGTGACAGTTGAAGTTGATGAAGAGTTATAGCCTATAGGATTTTTTACTTTTAAAATATAATTCCTCCCCAGTGGGTGATTTTGTATAACTTCCCTCCCCCAAACCTGGGTCCTGGAAGGCCCCCTGCTTTCAAGACCAGGAATCAAGTAAGATCTTGCCCATGACAGTCCAATACCAGAGGGGTAAAATAATTTCTACTTCAGGTTTTTGGTTGTGGATTTTTACTTATTAACACTCTAACCCTATTGTTCTTAGTAGGTAAGATTATTTTGTTTAGTGTTGCAGTTAAAAACAGAGTATTCAATTGTATCTTTGTATTTTATCTATGTACAGCGGTTAAAAAAAGGATATGGCAATTTTTCTTTGAACTGAAGTGGATGTAGATTTCCAGTTATGTGTTGTAGAGTTCCCTCACTTTTATAATAAATAAATAGCTTTGGCAAAATAAAAAGCTTTGGACTTTGGGAAAATGATACTTGGTGTTGCAGGGGAGAAGCTTGGGGAAGCAATATTAAAGAGCTTGAAAAGGGATATGCTAAGTAAAGGGAAGAGTAAAGAAATATTCCGAACTCCATGAGAAGGATTTTAGAAATATACGCATTTTAGAACCGCAGGATTTTTGTCTCTAAGAAAGAGTGACACCTTATAAAAGTAGATTTAGTTTATTAATAATTAGATTTTTATGAAGTCTGTCCCTAAGACTTAATTTTTTGACCACCATCTGGCAAAATGGCATTTTATTTTATGTTATTTATTTATTTTATTTTATTTTATTTAAGAAGCTTCTCAGTTTGTGTGGGCAGATTAAAACAGTGATATATTTTTAAAAACTTACTTGACAACTTCTGGGTTCCAAAAATATTTTTATGCCTTAAGTTTTTAGAAGTGAAGAAATGAATTGTAACATATAGAAAAATGTAAAATAAGTCTTGTTGAGAAATGTGGGGACATTTCAGTTGAAGCCAGTTTAGATAGTGTCTAAGTTTCATTTTTTGGGACTACTAGCAGAAGAGCAATTCTATGCTGATCTTCTAAACATAAATTATAAACTTGGTTGTACAAATAATCACAGATTACCTCATTAAAGTATGCATCCAACGCTAAGTTCTGGAGTGGTGTTCACTTGTAAATATCATATTTATAAAATGCACATATTCTATTTGACTATTCCAAGTAAGTATTAGAATAATTTTTGGCAAAAGCCTCCATAGTAAAAATTATGTATTTTGTAGAATATTCCAACTATTATTATTTATTTTGGCTCAATTTTTAAAAATTAGTTGACACACTTACTTTTATATTTTCTTAGTTATGTTACTATATGCATTCTGAAGTAAAATAAAAAAAAACATATTTTAATTCATATTTATTTAATTCTACTAGCTTGAGAACAAGATGATCCGAGGAAGCCCATAAAAGTATCAGCTGGTTCAATTGTAAAAAATTAAATGTTTTTAAAAGGGCCATCTAGTTAAAATGTATTTAATGAGAGTATAAGTTATATTTCTAGAATGCAGCTGGAATAATTACATTTTACAATTAATACTTTTTCATTCCATTATATAATTTGCAGTTCAGTTATAACTTTTTAAGTATTAGAAAATATGAGAAATGTCACAATTGCTATTTTAAGCAGTCTCTTATTTTCACTAAGTCAGAACCTAAAGGTAACTGAAGTTAGATACCTATTCTGCTTTATTGGGCAATTATTTACAACTTTATCCAATCCAGTCATAAAATACATTTTATAATATATACATTGATATAAGACACTAGGCACTGACAGTCACGTTATTTGTATAAATATTGTTTATTAAGTCATATTTGGAGTTCATTCACATTTGAAATACAACCATAGTTGACAACCTAAATTTTTGTTGTTGACAATAATTCTGCATCACTTTCTGTATTTACAAAGATTTTTCTAAGCAATAATCTATAATAACATTTGAATTTGGAGAATAGATTTTATTTTTATGCACCTTTTTATCCTTTTTTTCCCTTAAACACGCTTCATTGAAATCTAATTTATGATATTTCCTATACAGTTTAGTGAAGAAATAAAGATTGTCTAACACACCATCCATATAAATATGTATTATGAGCTATTCAGTATATCAGCAGACTTTCATCTCTGAAGTTTTTATCTTGGATTTATAATTGTAGAGTTGATCCTTTATTATCACTGTATTGTATATTCTGAGACTCAATCATTAAAATTCATTTCAAAACAAAATTAAGTTACAAAAGAGGTCTTTTTAAAATGTCATCATCTATTATTTCATCCTTTTTTTATTTAATGTTTCAGGATTTATAAACAGCAAGATTAAGTAGAAAATAATTGGGATAATTGGCTCCAGCTTTTTAAGAAGGTGGTAGATGGGATAAAAGAAATTTGTTCTTCTTTGCAATTTTAAAAAAATGAGTTAATTCTGTTTTTCCTCAGAAGACTATAAGCTTCTCAAAGGATGTAAGTGGTTAGAAAATAGGAAAAATTTGAAGGTTTTTTTTTTTTTAATTTATTTATTTGTCAGAGAGAGAGGGAGAGAGAGAGAGCGAGCACAGGCAGACAGAGTGGCAGGCAGAGGCAGAGGGAGAAGCAGGCTCCCTGCTGAGCAAGGAGCCCGATGTGGGACTCGATCCCAGGACGCTGGGATCATGACCTGAGCCGAAGGCAGCCGCTTAACCAACTAAGCCACCCAGGCGTCCCTGAAGGTGTTTTTTATACTTGAATATATTAGTCATAATGAAAAAATTCTAGAGATGAAATATTCTGCATTTATTTTGCAGACATTGAAACTGTTGAATGCTCTCAATACCAAATCCCACATTCTTTACAATTCATTTGAAAGTACAGTTTACATTCCTTATATACATACAGCCTAAAAAACTGGAAGGGCGATTAGTATTTTGAAATTAGAAACCTCTTTTATAATTGTCTAGCTATTGTAATATTATGGAGCAGTGTTCTCTACCCTTTATTCTGCTTTCTCTTGGGACTTACCACTGACATATTCTTTCTTTACCTGTTCGCAGATTCATTACATGTTGTCTCCCCTAGAACGCATGACCCACGCAAGCAGGTTTTTTGTAGGTCTGAGTCAGTTTTGTTCCACAGAAAGAGTGTGTATGCCACATATGTATTTTCCGTTTTTTTAGTAGCTGCCTTAGAAAAATAAAAAGAAACAGGGGAAATTATTTTTAAACCATCTCTAAAATATTTCATATCTCAATATAAAAAATACTGAGATATTTTACATTTTTTTCACGTTAACTCTTTGAAATCCTGTGCACCTTTTACCCTTCTAGCATATCTCAGTGTAGACTAGCTGCACTAAATAGCCAAAGGTGGTTAGGGGCTACTCTGCTGGACTCCTCACCCCTGGTCCGTCTCCATGCCCAGAATGGTACCTAGTACACCCCAGTGCTTTCAGTTAAAGCGCTGTTGAGTTAGCCACTTCTGATATCTCAGATGTAAAACACCAGCAGAAGCACACAAGACCTTTTCTGCAGTTGTTGGGATGTTGGTAGGGGTACTGGATGCTAGAGGTATTTGGAAAATTTCTTTAAGGCTCCATTTCACTTTGCTTATGTGGACTTTAAATGTTACTAGTGCTTGATAAAGACAGGGTATTTCAGTAGCCCAATTTAAAAGATTCCTTTAGTGGTTGATGTGTTATAGGAAATAACTAGTAGGTTCTTTAAAAATTTTTCCATGGGATGTTAATTTCAGCTCTTAGTTTTAAAAAACCTACTAATAGCAACCAGCACATCTAGCACAGGAGAGAAAGAAAGGTTTGATGCATAGTATTCGATTCTAAATCCATCCCTTTTAGTGCTAGCTGTGGAACACTGGACAAGTTGTTTAACCTCGTTGAGCTCTAGTCTTCTCTTTTGTAAAAGGAGGATTTCATCCATCACACCCATCTTCATAGATTAAATGAGATTGCATATATACATAGTCCAGCACAGTGAGTGGAAAAAAGTAATTGCTTAATAAATGACAGCAATTATCATTATTATGATGTAGTAAAAATTCAACTTATAAAGAGTAAGACATTTTGATCTTCATTTTAAACATTTTAAGTAGTGTGTTTATGAATTTTAGTTTCTTCATCTACTGGTTAAAATGCCTTTATAAATCTGGAATTGAATTTTCCTACACAACTTTCTTGCAGATTAATCTTCCTGATTCTCAGTATTCTCATCTATGAATTGGGAAAAAATAGTTTCTATCTAAGCATTGTGCCTGGTGTGTAATAAACACTTGAAACTTTTAGCTATCACTCATTCATTCATTCAAAAAATTTGTTGTTTTGATATTTTTATGTTGATTACATACTGAATAGTTATTTACTTAAAATAAACTTGTAATTATTTTTCATTTTGCTTTGATTTTGCCTGTACTTTTATAACATTAATAGGGTAAAAATTCACATTAGTGCAGCCTATTAACATTATTTGTCTTTTTCCTTTTGGCATGTTGTTTGTTCACCTCCTTGTGTGTCTTTTGAAAATTGGGCCTTGATTTAAATTACGGGCATGAAATTCTGCCTCACGTCTTTGCCTGCTTGTTTCAACTTTTTTCAAAAACAAATTCAAAACTTAATTGGTGATCTCTGAAAACAGAAGGTTCTATATATTTTGTAAGGATATTCATTCTCCAGTAGCATACATACTTAAGCAGCCACCGTTTAATGAGGTGTTGCTGATCTCTCAGATGGGAGGGCGTGTTCAAATTTAGTTAAACTATCCATTTGCCTTCTAGTTCCATGATCAAGACACAATCAACTTATAAGTTTCCTAATGATTCATTTCACTTTTCCCAATCAGTTCAGAAACAAGACAGGGGTTTTTGAAGTATTTTAAAGAAGTTATAAGTAAATATCTTTTTTGATCTTTGGTGTTATCAAAATTTCTTTTCAAGGACAGATTAGAAGATCAAGTCATATTCATCTTGGTGTTTTGCTTCAATCAGTAATAATATTCTGTCAGTTGTCTCAGAAATATCTGTCAAAAAAATCCTCTCACCTCTGTCCTCATAGCTCTTGTCTTAATTTGGGTTGTCACCATCTCTCACCAATGGCTTCAATGTGTTTCACTTATTAAACTCATATTTGGGGAGTGTCTGAGTCCATTTCAGCTGCCATAACAAAACACCACAGACTGGGAAGCTTATAAACAACAGGAATTTATTTCTGGTGGTTCTGAATGCTGGAAGTTCAGATCGTGCTACTAGCATGGTCATGTGGTGAGAACTTGCTTCCTGATTCATAGCTAGTGCCTTCTTGCTGTGTCCTCACATGGTAGAAAGGGTAGGGAGCCATGTGGGGTATCTTTCACGAGAGCATCAATCTCATTCATAAAGGCTCCACCCTGATGGTCTAAGCACCTCCCAGAGGCCCCACTTCATAATCTCCAGGGGTTGGGATTCCTGCATATGTATTCTGGGGGGACACAAACATTCAGACTGTAACAGGGAGCTTCTTCTCAAGGCTAGGGGTGTAATAATGGGCAAGATCAATGCCATCTCTGCTCTTGTGGAGCTGAAACTCTCTTTCCCGTTGCATTAATCTCTACAGCCTTCACTTTGCCCTGGTTCTACACTATCTTCGATATCATCTCTACCAAGGCTGTCTATTAAAACTCGTCAATGGTCTTAAGTGCCCAAAGAATTCTTTGTCATGTGTAAGGTCTTCTTCATAACAGGATTCCTCTGGCAAATCCCATGATATTGAAATAACTTTTCTCCAGATTTAGTCTTTGAAGACTTTGTCTTTTTTAAGACTCAATTGAGAAGTCACTTCCTTTGTTGCTATCCCCATCTTCCTTTGACTGGGCTAGATTTTCCTCTAAGCATCCATAACACTGTACAGACCTTTCCTATAGCAGTCATGGTATTCTAAATGTTATTCTTCCCTCATTGGACCATGAATAAATGGATGAAACCCTAAAAAAGAATCACTTTGTGGAATTTATAACTCTAGCAATTTATATGGATAAAGAATATCTGTAGCTACTTCAGTCTTTCATCATAGCTTTAGCTATGAAGCTGAGACTCAGTGGGTATTAGACAGTGAGTAATCAGTAGATGTGTTCTTTGCCATCATAATTACTATTCCGAGGCTAAATTAAAATGATCAGAACTTTCTGGTTAATTATTTAGAGAATGATGCTTTATAAAAGCCATGAGTATTTTTTAAAAAATCCTTTGTTTTTTAAGCCACGGGAAGCTTATCTGGTTCTGACTCTTGCTTTGGAAATATATGTCTAGTTTGCTAGTGTGGTCTGGGGCTTCTTCAGCCAGTCCCAAAATCTAGTCATCATAGTCTTGAGGAAAGTAACATTGACTTTGAGGTGATTCTGCATATTCATTGGACAGTTCATGTAGTTTCTGGTGAGGAATCATACAAAATGACCTGGTTGGAAATAAAGGTTTTGTTCTAGTATCCTACCCTTATAGCTTTTTTTTTTTTTTTCCTTTTTGGACGATTTTTAGTGGGCATATGATTTTTTTGGGTTTTTAGGAAATTTTGTTTATATTTTAAGAAAAGTATTCATTTTTTAAACTTTTTTTTTCTTTTAACTAATTCCTCTTGAAGATATTTCTTTACCCTTCCATCTCATGGTGCTGAATTCCATGTTAAGAGCATAGAAGCTGCTCCATGATTAGACAGGGACGATAATCTCTTTGCTCATCAGTTTTATTTTCCTATTGTATAAATGTATACACAGGATACAACAGAGAGTGAGGTTAATCAAGCAAAATAACTGATTTCCCAGATGATGAAAATATCTAGGCTTAGAAATGAAAGCGAAAGACATAGATATTTGAAAGCATAGGAGTTTTGTTTTGTTTTTTTTAAGTGTTCTTCTGAGTCAGAGGAGGAGAGAATTACTTTATGAGCTGGAAAGACAATGCTGCATCTTTAAAATTCAAAACTTACTCTTTTTTTTTTAAAGATTTTATTTATTTATTAGAAAGGGAGAGAGAGAGCATAGCGGAGGTGGGGGTGAGGAGGCAGAGGGAGAGGGACAGACAGATTCTACACTGAGCCAGGAGCCTGATGCAGGGCTTGATCCTAGGACCCTGAGATCATGACCTGAGCCAGAGTCAGACACTTAACCAACTGAGCCACCCAGAAGCCCCTCAAAATTTACTCTTAAGAGATGCCTTTTGTATCACTGTTAACACCCATAGTGTGTGCCCATGGTGTATCCAGTAGACTTATTTTACACCTCTAAACTTCGCATTAGAATTTAAAATGCCTTGGATTCTGTAGGTTGCATAGATGGACCCTCATGATCTTAACACCGAGAGTGTCTAACAGTGGACTTGTAAATGTGTATTGTTCATGCTCCATATTAACTAAGGAATTTTTTAAATTGAGTCTACTTTGCGTATCCTGTACCATTAAGCCCATAGTGATCAGATAAAGTTATCTTGTGCTTGAAGTTAAATTGCGAAAGACAGTAGATTTGTGCTTTACCTTCTTTCAGAGAATGTATCACACACTGTTGTCCAGAAATGGTTAGTCCTAGAAGTCCTAGAAGCACAAGTTACTTTCATCCTTAATCTTTTGTGGGCCAAAAACCAAGTGGAAATACAGTCTGCAAAATATACTGCAAATATATGTGAGAAGTCTGTGAGCCCTGCTGAGACTTAATTGATATGCTGAGAAATATATGAAGCATACAGCCACCGGATTGAGAAAATGAAAATTAATATGTGAATGTTTTAGCTCACACAATGCTTTGCCCCCAGAACCTGGTGTTTATTATTGTGCACTGTGGTAGGGGACAGAAGCAATATCAATTGGAAAAACATTTCTTCATGAATTGAGAACAGTATAGCTTTCTTGTTCCTAAGTGAGAAACCTGGTTCTTTGGTTTCTTTGTTCCTAGTTAAGCTAGTCCCAAGCCATTTCAGCTGAACATTTTACATACTGATGGCATCTAGGGAAGTGCCTGTGGCCGTCGATCATGGGATAATGAAATCCGCTCTTGAGCCCCACATGCTGCCACTGAGAAGTGTGGGGATTATTTTCTAGAGATCTCAGTGAGCAGAGCTGTATCTGCTTCATCAGGTGTGGGAACCTGAGTGAGGAAGTTGTGTTTTCATATGAGAATAACTAGGCCTCTTTTCTTACAGGTAAAGAAAACGTGCACAGAACCAGACGTTTCAGAAGCTCAGAATTCCAGGTACTGTAAAATGGAGGCCAGGACTCCACTAAGGAAAATGGCAGTTGTGGAGAACTAACTAGTAAGATGTCATACTCCAGATACAACCATGATTTAAAACGTTGAGGTTCTTTAAGAACTTTTTTTTTCATGAAAACTGCATTTCATGTTGGCTACAGGACTGTTAGCCATAATATGAATAAAGAGGATTCCAATTGAAGTCAGCTTTAAAGAATGATAATAGACATCCTCTAGAAATACTTGAAAGCTTCTTCCCTTTGCATTTAATCTATGAGATCAGCTACATTTTGCTTTCTAATCTTTTCTTATAATGTATTCACATCTGAAATTGTTCCAGAAACTGAATAACTTCCAAATCTCTGTTTACCATTAAACTATAGTATTTCTGGTGTTTTTTTTTTTTTTTTTTTGATAAAACATTGCTAGATTTTGAGAATGCTGTCAAATTGGAAAAATAAAAATTGACTTGACCTTCTCTTTTGGGTTTTTGGAGCAAGTAGAAATGATCCAATAAGGTGGTCAGACCACAACATACAGGAACTTCGTGCCATTTCGTTTTTTGTACTTAGACTGGATGCCCAAGAGATATTTTCAGGCCTACAGATTTTCATTTCAAAATCCAGGCTTGAATTTTAAGAAGTATTGTAAATACCATTACAGTAATAAACATAACCAGGATATGATATTAATGCTATAATTTAGCTTATTACAAATTGGTATTTAATGGTGAGATGGGTCTTAGTTTCTTTTGTCCTCCTTGCTCCAGTGTATGATGTAAGAAGTGATTCTCTTGGTGTAATACAGTAATACAACATCTAAGGGAAATGTTTATGGCCACCATATTTTTTTTTGGAGAACAAGTATATATTTTGCACCATTGACAGTTTGAATACCTCTTCCCTCACTTTATGCAGTATGATTTTCCTATAGTTAATTCTGATACATCTTATATTAAAATGATTGTAAATGGTCTTTTCTTTTGGATCATCAAGAGTATACAAATATGATACAAGACTTTTGACATTTGTTCTTTGACATTTTGATCTTTGTCCTTTATAATTGGATATCAGAATATAAATAAGTAGCTTATTGGAGCATTAGGAAATGGATGAACCATTAAAGGTTTTCCTATAAAGCAGAGTAATTCTGGGATGCATGGAGAGAAAGAAAGGTCTAAGCTCTAATCCTTGTGGGCATTTCCTTCCTAATCATTTTGCTGACCTTTCTGAGTGACCTACCTATGATTTGTTATTTAAGTAATTAGGTAATTTTTGCAAAGCTGGTCTTGAGGATTCGTTGTTGTTGTTTTTTTTAAAGAGGCAATATCATCATCCTTAATGATATTTTATATCAAAAATCTTTCCCTTAAGTCCACTCTGGATTTTTGGACATGGTGTTATGCTTAAATAAATTTTAAACAAGCAGAAAGCCACCAAACTGATTGTGTTCACAGTTGATATCAGTAACTTAGAGGAAAAACAGAGAATTTTGAACTCAGTGTATTTAAGCCAGAATTAGATCATTCTCTTTTATCTAGCAAATCCCAGCTTATAGGACCTTAAAAGGACAATTTTGTTTCTAAGGTAAACTGTGGTTATTTTTAAAAGACTATTTAAAATATATTTTATTTTATAATATAGACTATATTATTATATTAATATATAATGTATAATATATATATTAATTGAAAACTGCCTTTATTTCCTGGAAACCAAGAGATGGTTGGTCTGGTCTTGGCTGGTCTCCTCTCCTAACTTCTGGTGCAAGGGACAGTCTCCACACTCTGAAAGTGTCAGTAACATAAAGGCATGGCTATTCTTGGCTTCTCTGTTTACTCATAGCTATTAGGTATTAGAGTGCTAAAACTGGCACTTGGTTAAAGCAATGATGGAATATCATTTTGCACAAAAAATTTGCATTGTGCAAAATATCATTTTGCACATAAATGATATAATAACTTACTGAATAGTCAGAGCATCCAAAAATGCCAAAAATAGTATTTATTGTATGCATATACTGAGGTTCAGTTTTATCACCTATTAAACACACACAAACACACCCCAAAATGCCTTTATTATGGACAGCAGGCAGCATTGCTTTAGCAATATATGTACATGGGTACATTCTTTGGTGCTCATTGTAACCATAAACCTTCCTGTATTCTCTTTCTCTCCCTGTCCTTCCTTCCCTCCTTCCCTTGTCCTGTGTGTGTGAGAGAGAGAAAGAGAGAGAGGGAAAGAGAGACAGCACTGGGATAAAGAAAAAAGGAGAAAGAGATTGATCAATTCAGATTGAGATTTAAAGCCTGGGGCTAGATAATTCTATTCTAAACAAATCTAAAATAAAGAGTTGAGCTCCAAATGAAACACTGCATCAGCATAAAATGCACGCAAGCTAGAGACCCATGGCCTTATAAAGTGCTGCCTCACTTGGAACCTAAAGCTAAGATAATTCATTTATTTGGCTAGCTTTATAGTGTGTTGGTTTTGGATTTGAAAAGATTAGAATAAATGTAGATGAAAAGTGTTTTTACAGTAGGGAAGTAATTAAATTGGGTGTGGAGACTTGGTAAGGAAAATTCTTAGGGTGACATGTGTATCAGCAAATTCTTTGTCTTGCTTGGCTTTAATTCCTCTTTTGGAAAGAAATGTTTGGGCTGCAGATGTGACTGGTAGATTGGGAAAAAGAGACTTTACAAACCCGTGTCAGGAAGGTAAAAATTTGTCTTCTTAGAAATAATATTATATGTATATACTAGAAGTCAGATATTAAGGACTACATTTTCTCAGACTTCTAAAACTATATTGAACTTGATGTCATATGGCAAGGGATATAATGTGCTTCATAGCAAAATTGACTTTTTTTTTTTTTTTTTTTTGCTTTCCTCCATGTTGCTAATCATGTAATAGGATTGTTGGCCTTTGTTCCTAAAACTAATATTGACTATAAAATGGGTAAGAGAGAAAACTAAAATCCGTATTTTTTACACATTTTCTCTTATCCTAAAATTGTCTGTTACTAGATAGAGGATCGCAAAACATGAATGGAAATATAATTTTTATGTTGATTATTCCCCTGTATAGATGGTGAATTGATTTGTGTAGATTTGTGCCTCCTTTGAGTCTTCTCTGAAAATATGTGCATCTTGTTTAACTATACTGTAATGAATAGATTCTGGACAAGTGAAGCTAATGGAAATTTCTATAAATCTCACATATTTTTAACTTTACTACTTCCAGTTCTTTTTGATAAGAGGTGAGGAAATAATTTTTATTTCATTCTGTAATTGCATTTGTAACAAATATCCTATATGCAAATATGGCTGTATGTCAAAATAGTCCTCATGATAACCTGAATGATTTCTTTGGTGAGATTTAATTTCCCTTCACTTTTTTCCTGTTTGGGTCACAAACTCATACAGCATTTTCACCAAGAGCTCAAGAACACAGAAAGGAAATAAAACTCAAATCCAGCAATTTTGTTTCCTACGTCTTCTGTTAATTAAGAAGTGACTAGAAATATACATTTTGGTGAAATTGGCTGTGTGAAGTGACTTCTGGGAAATAGATCTGTTCTTTTTCTCTCAGCCTGGCCACCGTACCAAGCACCAGCAGAATGTAGTAGGGGAATCTCAGGAAGCATGTTCAAATATGGGAAGTACTCACGGTACCTATGAGCTGAGATGATGGTTTTTCTATGTGAGGGTAAAACAGAATTATTCAGTGGGTGACAGTGAGGGTGTACTCTTCCCCACTTCATAGGTTGAGAAATTTGGTTTGCTGAGAAATGGGGTTTCCTGAAACCAGCAAAGGTTTTGTTGTGTGCTGTGACTTGCCCTAGTCTATACTGACTTTACTGTCATCAAGAGAAAGGCAGAATGACGCTCCAGTTTTAAAAGAAGCACCAGAATGAATCTTAGTGTAATATCTATTTCAGTGAGTCTCAGGAACTTGATGTATTCGGTGTCTCCGTATAAAACCTTTGATAATGCCACTGATTCATATTATGTAAACAATTATGACTCAACAGTGTTAATATTTAAGGCATTAAGCTGTACATATTTATTTGCTAGTAAAATAATTACTGTAATGCTTCCAGAAGTCTGAAATGTTTGTTGATACAGAATTTCCTATAAAAAATTTAAATGGTGTATTTTTTCATAGCAGTGAAAAGTGCGTGCCTCTGTGAAAACACACATTTGTATTTCACTGTGTCAAATCAGAAGCCCATCTGGTCCAATATTCTTAAAAGCATGAAAATTCATTACTACCAGATTGCATGTTCTTAAACTTGCAAATTTCAGAATGTAGTACCAATAAACAAATTCTATCAGGAACATAGTCTAGCTGTCCCAGTCCATGTTTACGTAGTAATTTCTCAGACTTAGCTACACACTAGCAAATATTATAGACTATAATATTCTGGACTATAAAACCCAGAAAATTACTAATTTTACAATACAAAGTAATTATTGATTCCTTCTAGTTGTTTAAAACTGTCTCTTTCAGCCTGCCCTGAAAACGATAAATGATGGATCAATATTCTAAGAGTGTGATTTAATTCTCGTGTTTGGGGATTGGAAGAGAAAGAACTCAATCTGGGAACTCAATCTAGATTAAAAAATGGTTTATTTCACCTGAGTCCTACCATAGCTTCATCTTTTTCTTTCCAGTTGTGCAAGCATTTTATCTCATTTCAAAGTCTGGCCTCACGAGGATACCTCTCTATTCTCTTCATCATTTTGGCTAGCATTTTCCGGAAGTTTCTGAATCCACTTTGCCTTCTCTGATGTGTGTTGACAGATCTACAGGTGTGGAAAGAGCTGGGATTCTGAACAAGAATGAAGAATGTGTTCCGTGTTTGCTGTTCATTGTATCCTCAGTATCTGGGATATCTTGACCCTTTGGGTCATGGAAGCGTATTGAGCTGGTTTCCTCAAATGTTTGTCTGCTAATCCCTGATATCAACTAGTGTCACTTGAAGATTTAAAGAACAGTCTCAAAACATAGATTGGTGTTTTCTAAGTATCTTGTCATACAGGTTTGTGATCAGCCCTTCCCCATAGTTCACTGGGGCCTCCTGGTGATGTATCTTTATTGGCCAACACAGCTCGGTGTTATCTCTATACTTGTCAATTTTGGGGGGTATTTCTGCTCCAAGTTTAATTATCTTCCAAGATTAAATGAGTAAATGAGAGTAAAATAATACATGTGAAAGGCCCTTACACACTGGTCCTCACAGAATAGTTTCTAATTTGTGTTCAAAATTGAACAAGACATCTTAAACCCAGTAGTGTAGAAGGATGAGCTGTAGCTAAAGGAAAGAAGGGCCTCATCATTTGTACTTTTTTTTTAAGATTTTATTTATTTATTTGACAGAGATCACAAGTAGGCAGAGAGGCAGGCAGAGAGAGAGAGGAGGAAGCAGGCTCCCCACTGAGCAGAGAGCCCGATGCGGGGCTCGATCCCAGGACCCTGAGATCATGACCTGAGTTGAAGGGAGAGGCTTTAACCCACTGAGCCACCCAGGCGCCCCTCATCATTGATACTTAATTCACATAACACATATGTATTTTTAGCTTTTGCTTTATGGCTTCGGATCCCTAGGTTTGGCTCTTGATCTTTTTGCTTGCTTGCCACTTCATGTTTTTCACATGTAATTTCAGTTTGTAACTCTTTAAAAAAAAAAAAAAAGATTTATTTGTTTACTTATTAGAGAGAGCCCATGCTCTCAGGGGGAGAGGGAGAGGGAGAAGGAGACAAGCAGCCTCCCTGCTCAGCAGGAGGCCCTATGTGGGGCTTGATCTCAGTACCCTGAGATCATGACCTGAGTCCAAGTCAAGAGTGAGACGTTTAAGTGACGAGCCACTCCGGTGCCCCTCTGTCCACTGGTCTTGCTGGGGCCCACAATGCCTAGCATTCTCTGGGCACTGCTCTTCCTCTAGCTTCGGTTTCAGTCAGGCTTCCCCTGGTGAAAGGGTCTACACTCACAGAGACCATTCTCCTTCCACAGAGGCTGGACTGCTCCTTCTCCATTTGTGCTGTGTTCCCCCACCCTGCTTTGCTCACCCACTTTGCTCACCAACTTCATTTCAACTCATCCCTCCTAGGATCTGTGCTCTTCCCTGGTGAGCCCAGTGGTCCAGACCCACTGTCCTCTGGCTGCCTGGCCCGGCATGCTGCTCCTTCAGAAGCACCTCATTTGGTTAACTTTGGCTTCATTCACTACACTGTAAGCTCCACGAGGTGAGGGGTGGCATCTGCTTCTTTCTGGTCCCTGTAGTATCATGAATAGAGAGCACAGTGCTTAGCATGTACCAGGTCCCTCAGTACATACCAGTTTAGTGAACAGTAACTTCCAGATACACAAATCTAGCTTGTAATCTCTCCTGGAACAGCTCTTGTAACCACAAATCCCTAATACAATTTTATTAGGGATTTCACCCTGCCATCTCAAACTCCTTTGTAAAAAAAATATGATGACTACACTCCCTCCCCCAGGATCTTTTCTTTCCAGTGATAATTCTCTCAGTTGTGTCCTATGTCAGGACTCGAGAGTAATCTCTGACCTCTTTCTCTCTTTCCTTTCCCAAGTCCTGTTGGTCATCAAGTCGTATTTAATTGTCCTCAGCTACGTTTGGAATCTCTTTATCCTGCCCTTCCCACTGCCACTGTGAAAGCTGAAGTTGTCCTCACCTTACCTCTGAATTAATACAACGAATTTTCAAGCGGCTCTCTTGGCTCCCTACAGAGCTTGCCTTTCTGTTCTGCCAGGCTGTCAGATGAGCCTTTGTTAATGACACTTTCCATATGGGGTTGCCTGGTTCATTGATCAGAAAAAGTATCCAGCAGACATTTAGAATATACACAGAAGCATGAATAAATAATCTTAAAAATAGAATTGTGTGCATGAGGTAAAAAATAAGGACACACATGCTTTTACCTACTTGCTGTCTGGAAGAGGCCAGGAACTCTTTGGGCAACGTGTTATCTACTGCCCTATTGCCCTTATGCCGATTTATTAGCTATTCATTTAGTCGTCCAATTTCATATTCTTCCTCCAGTTGGAAACCAGCATAAGAATACGTGACTCTACTACGCATCTCAGAAAGTACATTCAAGGTGAAGATATGCCAGTGACATACATACTCTTATTTTCATTTTTTCCTTCTCCTACCCTCATTCCCTATATAGACCTTAGAGTCAAATAAGATTTTGGGTGTTGTGTGGCTTCCTGAAAGCATCTATTTTAGGGCAATACTTGCTTGGCAGTTCTACAGAGGAGCTCATTTCATTAGAGAGTTGGAAGACAATCCGCTGGAGTGCAGCTTGGACCTTGAGCACTGTGAGGCTGGAGCATTGGGGACGGCTTGCAGGGAAGACTTAGGGCTGTGGCTGAATGTCAGAGAATAGATAAGATTTGAAGAAATGGGGAAAAGAGAACCCCAGTGGGTGCAAGAAAGGACTAGAAACTGAAACCGATGGGGATCTTTTTTTTTTAAGATTTTATTTATTTTACAGAGAAAGGGAGCACTAGGCAGAGGAAGAGGGAGAAGCAGGCTCCCCACACATGAGGGGTTCAGATCCCAGATCTCTGGGATCATGACCTGAGCCCAAGGCAGACACTTAACCATCTGAGCACCCAGGTGCCCCTGATGGGGATTTTTTTTATAGTCGCCCCACGTGGTTCTACTTGATTCATGTGGGAAAATGGTCAGTGATATTGGAAAATAGGTAAATTAACTCAGAATGTTGCCGGCTTGGATTTCTCATGTTATGTTTTTTGTTGTTTGTTTGTTTTTGTTAGCACTCATTGGTTGTAGCTGCCACTATGAAGCAGTTTAGGCAGAAAAGAGGAGTTTCCCTTGTTTATTTGTCACTTTATTGTTTCAGTATTAAACTAGAATGTGGTGTCTTAGGGAACCTGAGAAGAGAGGATTTGAAAGATTCTGTAAGATGTGCGAGCAGGGCTCACCTTCCTGGTCATTTCTTGTTCACACAGGCCCTGGCTGCTTGGCCACTTTCATGTCTTCACCTCCTGATGAGGACCGGCTGATTGGTCTTATATTCTCTCAAGGTTTCACAGTAGGAGGAAAATGCCCACATGTTACTGCCTCTGATTTTGTAATTTATACTTCTGTAGGTGAAACCTCTAGCCTAGAATCTCTCTCTTTTTCCTTATCTCAGCTCCAAATTTCCAGGGCAGGGAATGGCATCAGTGGGATGGGCTCACAAAACAGAAACTTGGCTTTCAGGAGCCACCCCTGGGAGCACAGGAAGCAAGGGTGAGAAGAACTTCCAAGAAAAGACTGCTGAGCAGATAACCCAACAAGTACCCTCTACTTTCTACCTTTGTCCAAGACTGTTTTCTCCATCAACCCTTCCCCAAGTCCTTCATTTTACATAATCCAGCTTTTATTGCTCTCCAGTCTTCCCTCATCACATGTAACTCAGTGGTTATCACTTTTGCTTGTACGGAGACTTGGAGCTTGATTTCATTGGTCTGACATCTACAAGCTGCAGTCAACAAAGAAGAGATCCTGTGAGAAAGCTTTACGCCAAGTGGCGGCCATACTTCAAAGAAAGAGGCACTCCACTCACCCCTTGCTGCAAACCCGTCTTGCAGCTTGCCCCCGCTGTCCCAATCCCCAAGATGACCAGCTGCTCTTCAGTGGGCCCAGTCCTTCTCCTCTGCTCTCAAACGCCATGGCAAATGTAAATTACTTTCTCCACTTCCTCCAGTTGTTAAGTGATTGTCTGATGAATGCACTTCATGTAGTGTTTGAAATTATTTATCTTTCTGAAGATAATCTTGCCAAAATGAGTATTTAGGTTTGGACTTAGGTAAACAAAACAAAAACTGTCAAATGCATTCAAAGAAATAAAACCAGTGACCAATAACCTAGAGTCCAAATTTGAAGTTTTGGCAGCCCACCTTTCCAGGTATTGGGAGGTTACCAGTGGCATGCTAAGCAGGTGATAACATGATTAAACTGTACTGGTGATGATGGAGCAACTTGACCTAGGAGCCTGGAAGCAGGGAAGCTAGCTAGCTCTGAGACTTATGTAAAAGGCCTGAGAGACAGTGAGCAAACTGGGGTTATTTTGAGGTGACATTTGAGGTGACATTTGACTATTTTTTTTTCATAGTTCAAACATGTTTTCTAAATTTTCTACATCATGTATTATTTATTTGTCTTAAGAACCAATAAACATATTATAAAGCATGAAATAATAGATTGAGCTTAAAATAGGATGGTGGCAGTGGGAGGGATCTGGCTGCTTCTTCCTGACCGCCTGCATTATTCTCTAAAGATGAGAAAACATTTGATTTCCCCACATGTTATTAGTGATGAGTTCCAGAGAATGGCTGTGGTCCTGGTTCAGCCTCTTTTACAGTAAACTGAGTTCTTCTGAAATCTTTATGGTTCATAATACGAAACAGTCTTCCTGGAGACTGTTAGCTGCTTTGAATTAATTTGGTCGGAGTCACACATCACATAAAGTTGCCTTTGTTTAGTGACTTTTATCCAGAGGACCTGAGGAGCTGAGAGGAGATTCTACTTTGCATCAGAATGATAATACAAATTATTATGGTTGGGGGTAGTGAGGGTCTCTGAGTGTTTAGCATGGTGGCTGAGGCTCTGCTTAGGAGTTACTGGGCTACATAAATCCATATGGTTATTCTGGACTTGGGGTGTCTTTAGCACAAAGTTCTAGACTTGACTGAGTAGAAAACAGAAACTTTGGAGGGCCGTCTGCGTGTTGGGCCAACATAAGGTGGGAAGAAACAAGATCTTACCGTTTTCTTCTCAGTAGTTCACTTAGAGGAACACTAATTCTTGCCCTTAGAGTAACTCTTTACGAGCATCTTCTATGTGTCCAGCACTGGAATGGGTGCTTGGTATATTTCAGTGAAAGAAACAGGAGCATGTGTGATGATGGCTTATTTCAGAAGATGATCAATGCCCGGGAGCAAAGCGGAGTACGCGGAGTATTGGGAAGGAGTGGGTTCTGGTTTTAAATTGGGCGATATTTAAGCAAAGACTTGAAGGAGCTGGTAGTACAGCCAGAGTAGGGCTGGGAGAAGTTCATTATCTTGGGCTTGAGCCACTGCATAGCCCTTCAGTGGGAGCCCTGCCCGCCTGGCGTGTTGCAGCACCAGTGAGGAAGGCCCAGTGGCTCAGAGGGAGTGAGCCCAGAGTTTCAAATTTGAAGTAGTAACATTCTAGAAAAAGCTGCTGGTTCTGTTAATCACTGTATTTTGAAAATATTTATTTACAGTTTTGATAAATCCATTGCAAATAATTTTTCCCTGACCTATGGGTAATAATCTGACAGGCAACTCATCCATCACTGCCCCCAACCCCCAGACTGACTTGATTCCCTGCCAGGCACACCTCTTTCTGCCACAGGGTGCACGTCCTCCAAGACAAGGGCTCTGTCCTGATCAGAAGGCTGTAAGCTTCTTCACCAGCAAACCTCAAAATCCTGAAGACATTTTTTTAAAAAGTAATACTCTTAAAATTTTAGCTATATATACAGAGGAGGTCTTAGATTCCAAAATTTTGATTCATAAAGACACAAAGATTCTGCTCATTATCTTACAGCTAATCATCACATCTCTGTTGTCTTAGCAACCCATACAGTGTTCTCATTTGCTTTTCAATAAGCCAGTAGTTGAATGGGCTCTTTGTTCATTTGTTTTCTAAATTTCTATCACCTGATACTCAATGTCTTTCTGGCCTGTTACTCTATCAAAGAATTGCCTTTTTATTTAAATTCATGTAACTAAAATTAAACTTTACTTTTTCTAAAAATCTAAATTTCTAATGAGAAAATATCCAACCTGAGAATAATTGGACAAAATATATATGAGATTATGTTGTAAAAATGTTTTCATTTTAATTGTAATTAATTTCCAAAGCTCAGTGAACTTGGCAAACTGACTTATGCGACAGACTTCACTTACACAGGCGTATTTGTGAATTACGGAGCAAGAAAAATGCCTTACGACAAATCTAGGTGTCATAGATTTGATTTCCCCAAACTCACAGGCTTGAGCTTCTCAGATGCATATTTTCTCTTACAATAGTCTAAAGTTTCCAAGTTCATGGCTTATTAAGGTAAACGTGGCATTGCTCAAGCGGCAGGGTAGGCAAATGTGGTGGATTGCCTGCATTGGAATCCCAGGTGTCTGAGCTCAAGCAAACCGCTTCACTCCTCTGTGTCTCAGAGTTTCCCATCTGTAAAGTGGAGATAATGTCATATTGTCTTACTAGGTACATTATCACTATAATACTGACAAATGACAGTTAACTATAGAAGGAGACAAAAATAATGAAATAAAAATACAAGAATGTAAAATGCTGAGTCATGTGGGCTGTTTTGCGATTAATGCTATAGGAAGCCCTACATTCTTTAGCATGTAGGGGATTTGCATGTCTTAGTACTGTATAATCATTCTCATCAAGTCTGATCACCTTGACTCTCTAAGGAAAAGTTACGTTTAGCGTCCTAACTCATTGGGGAATTATTTCTATACAGAAGGCTCCATATTGAACGTGCCATTGCTTAAAATTATGCATATAGCAGCCACCCAAATGATTTGACTAAACACTAATGACCATTTCTTGAAGGTCCTAGATAGCTGAAGTTTTGTAGAAATATTTCTACATTTTTTTCACATTATATTTTTTTCACATTAATAGGAGCAACTCAATGTCTGGATCATTTAGGAATTTTTTTTTTTCCAAACCACTTGATTCCTAGCATATTGTACCTGGCACATAGTAGGAAAGCAACAAATATTTGTTATATACATGAATGAATGAATAAGCAGCTAAGTTATTACATTTTCTTATGTGAAAGATTATGTCTGGACCTGAGTTATTCTCATTACCATATGCGATATGATAATTAATACGCCTCAAATATCATTTGTAAACATAAGGTAGAAACTCAGAGAGACCTCTTAGGTTTCTGTAGCAAGTAGGGGGATTCTCCATCCTAAGTTGGCCCAAGTATGGTCCCACTTTACATCACGGTTCCAGTGTCCCCTCTGGAGCTGGCTAGAGATACTCTACTTTCAAGAAAATCCTAGTTTGCATGGTAAGGTTTACAGTCACTCTAACTAAATGTTCATGCCCTTATCAGACTTTCTAAGGTAGAAATGTAAAAATCCCTCTCTCCCTTCCCACCCTTTCCTCCTTCTTTGCGTTCCCTTTCTATCTTCCTCTCTTTCCTTCCTTAGGAAGGTTTTTATTAGGGGCATTGCACTTTTGTTTCTAAAGCAACACCATATGTGAAGATGCTTCTTGAAACAAAAGGTCACTGGGAAATAATTGTTCTGTTTTTATAGGCTTGACTTAAAAAGCGAGCTCCTCTGTTGCATTCTGTCATGGGGTAAGTTGGTAGAAAGGCCATGCCTCTCCAAAGTAATACTAACTTTTCAAGAACGTACACAGCCTTACTATATGAAGTGATGAGACCCTTATTTATTTATCTCCCCTACGTGACCTCTTGTCTCGTTTTGTATTATTCTTCTGATGGGATATCCAGAGTCCCAGCTAATGGGGATGTTAGAGGTCATGAGAGTGCCTCAGAAAGAGATGATGAGTGCGCTGCCCTCCATGGGCAGCTGTCATCCTGAATGCTGCTGGCAGTGGAAGGGAGCATGGTATCTGACACAGCAGGAGTCTAAACAGGCCACTGTAGCTCCCACAACACTAACTTGATGTATTCTTAAACATAATGTTCCATATGTGCTCTTGAGGTATAACTATCCTAGGTTCCCTTGTCAAGAGATGCACTGATGGGGGTGCCTGGGTGCCTGGGTGCCTCAGTGGGTTAAGCCTCTGCCTTCAGCTCAGGTTATGATCTCAGGGTCTTGGGATCGAGCCCCGCATCAGGCTCTCTGCTCATCAGGGACCCTGCTTCTCCGTCTCTCTCTGCCTGCCTCTCTGCCTACTTGTGATCTCTGTCAAGTAAATAAATAAAATCTTAAAAAAAAAAAAGAGAGAGAGACACACACACACACTGATGGTAACCATGGTGGGGAGGAAGTATGAAGTGCACTGGTACCACATGATTAGAAGTGTGGGGGACCCACCAGCATTTCTCCAAGGGGGATTTGGAAGAGACAATTCTTGGTTATGTAGGACTGCCTCCCACCCCGCACTGCACGACTGTCCTAACCTGGCTTCTTCCACATCTAAGTAGTAGCCCCAGTTGAAGTGAGAACCCCAGCACTTCCTGGCATGGTTTCAGACATTCCCCAGGTACCCTGTGGATGCCTGATTATGGTCACAGAAGGCTACGGTGTAACCTAAAAGATCATATGTCTGGCAGACTAAGAGAAGTTTTAAGAAATACAAGGCTTAGAAATTGGTGCCAGTGAAGCTGCCCTCCCAGGGCCCAGAATGAGACAATCAACTTTGCTGGAAAAAGAGCTCTTATCTATAGCTTCTGACATTTAACCCCAGCATGGCTCTCACAGACACTTGACATTGGGACAAGGACATCCATGTGAGAGTATAGACAGCAAAGAACAACCTGTCAATAACAACTCAAGGTCAGTATCCCAATAACATCATTTGAGTTGTTGATGCTGCTTAGACAGAGTCAATAATCTCTACAGCCAGATTTCAAGGAACATTCCTGACAATGGAACATGAGCAGTGTGAGGTTTCAGAATTATTTCCAAAATTCTTATATGTTCAGTGCCTTTTTACTCTTTCCATTCCATTTCCAGTCTACCCATTGCATTCCATTGACCAAATTCTTGATATTAGAGCATATGAATTTTTATGAAATTGAATTTTCCTTCATGGAAAAGTTTTTTTTTTCTTCATGCAATGGAAATTAGTGATCATTGAGGAATCTTAGAAGCAGTTGGCTTTAAAATATTGATATCCTCTTCTTAATTTATCATTGACCATTACTTTATACAGGAGTTGTAAAGCCTTTAGAATTGATTTATTTTGCTGATGTAGATGGTGCGCTCCCAAATCTGTCACCCTGCATACTTTCGTATGTCCTTTCCCCTATGGTCATGCATTGAGGTCCATTTAATTAAAGTGACTAGGTGGCTGATAAAATAAGAAAAAAAGAGAGTCCAGTGTAAAATGTAGGCCTTGTCTTCAGGTTAAGAATCAGAAGAATTGCAAAGGAATGTCTGTTTTCCATCTCTGTAATGCCAGGAGTGACCAAACTGGTTTTACAAAGCATGTGAATTGATTCTTGTGTATGGTAAGGGTGAAGAGGTTGCTGAGACTAGTTTATTTGGGGTATTTTGAATGGTTTTGTTTTGTTTTATGCTCTAAATAGTCTTATTCCTTTTCTTAAAGGAACAGAAATTTTATATAGTAGACCTTCATTAAATTCAATTTTCACATCCACATTGAAGCTGGATCCGTTGTTTGATCTCTCTCTGACCAACTATTAGGACACATTTCCATTTCTTCATATTTTGGGAGTCTGATTTACTCAGCTGGTACTTTTTTTCTTCATGTTACTTTTACCCAGTTGGCCTTTCTTTTGATATTGTCAATAGTAAGAGTTAGAACTTCTCCGTCTGACATGTGTTTCTTATTTCAAAGTTCTGTCTTAATATTGCTCCTTTTGCATGTATACTGTAGAAGGTTTGTTCAGGAACTTTGGGAAGATTCTAAATCAGTGAAGTCCAGAATTTCAGTGTAAGTGAGGACTTTTTTTTTGGGAGGGGAGTAGGTAAATTTTCCACACTGTAGAATGAGAAAAGTCCATTTCCTGGATAAAGTTCTGATATGGCTTCTTAGAGAAAGAAGGAAAAAAAAAACAGTTTTCAGTTTAAAAACAGATTTTGTAAAATCTTGTCTCCTATGGCAACTGGTGAATTACAGGCAAAGACAAGAAGCCTGTACGAGGTTATTTTAGTGGATGAGACTGGTATATGATGAAGCAGCTTTGGATTTGCTTAAAGGTGAGTCACAAAGCACATAGGTGACAGTTAATTAAGTAAGTATAAGGTATAACATAGCTAACTACATGGTTATTTATCTTTTGGCCAAATGTGTGCCTTCCAAGGTCTATAGTCATTTGCTGTTCTGTTTAGACAGTGGCAGATCTGGGAAGCTCGTGCCAACACCAGGTCATGCTAAATCCAGGTCAGTATCCCAGGGAAGCCGTTTGCTTTGCTAGTGGATTTTCTGGGCATAATTTATACATGCTCGGTTCTTTACAGTGTCAGACCAAGTATATTTATGTCATAATTTATTATTTATGATTATAATTTGGAACACATATAAATTATCTCTAACGAAGCAGTGGGGACAGAAGGAAATTATTTGTTCAGCTAGTACTTTAGTATGTTTTTCTACCTCTTTCAAGTAGACGATATCTATGAGAAACTGATACTCAATATTATTCATTATCTGGTTAGTTCACCAGATCAAGATGTTGATGTGTGGTGTGGAAAGGTGAAGAAAGTTAGGGAGTTAAAAACAGGTTGATAGAAGCTGTAGAGGAAAAAAAAAAAAAGTCAAATGAGGCCACTTATGTTTTAAATCAAGAATATGTTTTTAGTGAAAGTATTTTCTAATGATTCACAGAAGAATGTTGTCAACTTTTACTACATCTGCTGAAAATCAAAATATAAGTAGTTATATAGCCTAGAATTTTGGCAGGAGTCTATGCTGTGACATGTAACAAAGTTCCCATTAAATGACAAGACTTTTGTATTTTTCTGGCTTTAAAAGTAGTTTCCTGACTTTAAAAAATGTTGATGGTGTTTTTTTCTCCTTCACATTACATGGATCGATTGGCAACCTGCCTGTGTGATTTCCAGAGTAGGTCTCTTAAAATAATTTTGATGGGAAGATAATTGTTTAACATCAGTATATAAAGTTCTGCTGTAGTTCGAACAAATTATGTCAGAGAAAATAAAAAGAGGAGGCATTTGTATGATTACTGGGAAACATGGAAGGAATAATTAGGCAATTGGATCTGAAAAAATAGGGACTAGTATTTCCAAATTTCATCTTATTCATCAGGATTCCTTACCTCATTCTCTGACATTATTTGATTTTTATGTTTCCGAGTTTATTATCAAATAGCAACATATTTACCCTACTTATTTCTAAGTTTTCTTGTGCTTGTATATTCTCTATTTACAAGTTTCCTATAACAGTGAAACCTGTCTAATCCATATTATGTATAAAACATCATTACTGAAATATAAACCGATCCAGACACTAGTTGGACACCTGCACATAAGCGCTCTTGCATAGACAGTCTCTGCTAATATAAGGATTTGTATTTAGCAAAATCCCTGAAAATAGTTTGTGCCCCGGACATCATGTTGAAAGCTGGATCACAGTTGAGTCACAGATAGTAGTACCGTGTACAAAGTACTGTTTGTTACCTTACCTTTCAACAGTGTTATTTTAAAAATGCTTTGGAGATGTTCTAACTTGTGATTTGGGTTCAAACCCACTTCTGTTTGCCTCTGCCCCTTTTATGTTAAATTGTAGACTTTTTCTTATTTAGCAGGCATACATTCTAATCCCTTCTAATCTTGTGTAAGAACCAAGATAAAAAACTTGCAGTGGTTCATGTGGTCGGGTTTGGTTTTGGAATTAAACTGAGGGATATGGCACAAGTTCTCCTACTTTGTTCTAGCACTCTCTTCTTAGGCAATAATATCAAATAGTCAACAGACTCTAGACACAAAAAGACCCGAGTTCAAATATCATTCCCTTACTTATCCACCTCTAGGTTTCATATCCTCTCTTACCCTAGAGAACTGGTGCCTTCCTCTTGTGTTGTCATGAAGACTAAATTAGATGATATTATGTTCAGTGTTTGACACCATAGTCAACATTCCGTGGGAGGTGGCTATTATCTTCCCAGTGTCCACAACTGACTCTGGGGACTTATGACCTGACCAGATTGAAATGTGGCAGAATCCAAGGCTCAGTCTTCCTAGGAATAAGCAGGTTGGTTGGACAGTCTTTTCCAGTATGTCTCTCTCTCATAAAAGAAACCTGATATTTTAGCAGACACGGAAATGACGACAGGCAGCCGTAGTGCCACGGTATGTGTATGGGGTGGGAACAGCAAGGACTGTACTGCTCTTGCTGACCTTTGAGGAGTAATCACGGGGCAGTAAGGGAAGCAGAGGGAAGATCCAGAGCTCGCTGGCTGTCACATTGTGACGAGCCATCTCCACTGGCTATGAGAAGATACTCATTTACACTTCTTTGCAAAATTTTAGCTGAAAACGTATTTTTTTTTCAAAAGTATTCATATTTTTGGGAGGGGGGATTATATTCTCGGGAGAGGGGATTTGCATATGGGCATGTGCACGCACACACACAGATCTTGTTCACACTATTGTATATCTGCGGACCCAACATACACACCTTCCTCAGACTGCATAAGGACACAGAAGGATATCCAATGACAGTTCTTAATACTTCTCCAGAATACCTTATTAGGCAAAAGTACTTTGGTGCATCTGTTAAACTGTTGATTGGCAAGCTCTTCTTAGGTTGTCTTAGCCTTATTAAATTAATTACTTATTAGTTAGTAATTAGCTCTCTGCATAGAACACTTGCCCTTTTTATTCCCTTCAGATTTCTAAAAAGGTAGCATTCATGAAATAACACAGTCTTATAAAAATATTCCAAAGTGAGAATCTACTTAAGTATCTGGAAGCTTAAATTCAAACTACTACTTATCAGCACAGATGTCGAAATGTGTACTGAAATGCTCTAGTCCATTTTTTCCCTTTGCAAATTCATTTTGATGAAGCACTGTGGGAATATTTAACCATAATTAGGAATCAGATGCTTGCCTCTTTGCTGTCGTGATTCAGGGAGCAGCGCAATATAAAGATGTCATCATCAAGGCGTGCCTAGTGGGAGATGTTGTGCCATCATAATTCCTTATATAAAAATTATGAGCCATCACTTAGTACAGTCTTTATATATTAGCTCAGTCAATAATAATTAGGATTATGTTAGAATTCAAAGCAAGGATAATAGAATAAGTCCATTTGAAAATATAATAAAATGTCATGTTTATAAAGAAATAAGAGGAAGGATAGCAAGTGACAGGGTCAATAGAATTAGGGAGGAGGTGGGGTTGTAGAAGTGTCAATTATTTGATACCACTATTCATTGTGAAAAGACTATTACACATAAATACTTTTGACTGAGTGCTTAAGAAATGGCATTGTGCTGTGGGGAAGCACCTGGGCTCTGGAGACAGACAAAGACTGTGGCCTTTGCTCCACAACCTGGGCCCTTCTCTTAACCTTCTGGTGTCTCTGTTTCGGCACTTCTGTCCTGGGGATACTGACTGTGTCTGCTGTCCCGAGTTGTTGTAGGGCTTACGTTTGTGGAACGAAAGCACTTAGAATGGCACTACATGCTATTTTTAAAATTTCTGTTGCTATTATTTACTATTTACTATTTATTATTTCTGTGCTTATGTGTCTGTATAATAGGAAGCATTAATAATATATAGGCCAAGTAGCAAAAATGAGTAAAAATGTATTAGGCTAAATAAGAATTGTTGTGGTTGTAGCGCACCTGAAAATAAACAGGATTCTAGGATTCTCAAAACAGAAAAGGACCAGAAAAGGTCCTTTCTAACCCTTTTCCTTTGTTTTTACAGAAAGACAGAAATTGACCTGAGAGAGAATGAAAACTATGTTGTAGCTGCCTTACTTTAGTGATAATTTTCCACAAGCTTTGTTTAACTCTGAAAAGACCTGCCCAAGTATTGGAGTCTTAGAGGGCAAAGTCCTATAAAATAAGTCCTAGTTCACTTTCCCTCCAAATGCCTTCTTTAGCTGAAAGGGGCAAAAAAAAAAAAAAAGACTTTGTTCGGTTTTGTTTTTTTTTTTCCTGAAGATTCATTTATTTCAGTGAGAAAAAGAGAGTGCTGGAGGGGCAGAGGGAGTGAGTCAAGCCCTGGGCCCAGACGCAGGGCTCGATCTCACAACCCTGAGATCCTGACCTGAGTGAAACCAAGAGTCAGACACTTAACTGACTGTGTTATCGAGGTACCCCTTGGTATATTTGTCAAGGAGAGTATGTATAGTTAGTGTACAATGTTAGTTCCATACAAAAATGATAGTTTGATGAAAGTGTTTAAGAAAGATTACTTTTTAATTTCAAGGATTTTCTTATATGTATCTTTCATGACTGAGTTTATCTCCTTAAAATAATCTATTCAAATCTGAGTGATTATAGTTTCCTTTATTCACCTTCAAAATTTAGACTGTGTTTTATAAAGAAAGGAGGCTGCTTCCACAACGCATACCTCAGAACTGGAAAACATCTTTTCCTTTCCTTTATGTCCAATAAAAGTGTCTTGGGAATTTGAATTCTCCCTTTGGACCACTTTCTTTCCTTAGTTTTTCAGATTCAAAGTGAGGGTTGCCAAAAAACGATAGAGTAGATGGGAAACCTAAAGCACATGGTCTCTTTTCTAATCCCAATGCTATTTAGTGACAAGGAGAGAGCAGTTAACATCCATACTTACTGAGGCAATGAATGACTTTATTCCATTAATTCATTCACCTCCATTTAACCAGTGACACATGAAGGCCTGTGTTGGTCCCAGTCACTGTGCTTCTCCTGAAAAGACAGTCCACACTCTTGATGGGTTTCACAGTAGCAGTTCTTAGTTCAGTATTTTTCTTAAAACATTCACAACTGGGGGCGCCTGGGTGGCTCAGTGGGTTAAGCCTCTGCCTTCAGCTCAGGTCATGATCTCAGGGTCCTGGGATCGAGCCCCACGTCGGGACTCTCTGCTCAGCGGGGAGCCTGTTTCCCCCTCTCTCTCTGCCTGTCTCTCTACCTACTTGTGATCTCTCTCTGTGTCAAATAAATAAATAAATAAATAAATCTTTAAAAAAAAAACATTCACAACTGTGTTTTTTCATATTAGAAATATAATACATTGTCGATCCTTTAGATAAAATAAATACATGCAGTCACACTAAATAAAACAAATCCTCTCTATTTCCAGTTTCTAAGGTCTAGTGATGAGAACAAGTCTAGTTGTTGTCTTGAATATTAAAGGCTTTTCCTAATATAAATTTGAGACTAGTCAGTCACCTGCTGTGCACTTAATTAGCAAATATGAGCCTGTAAGTAATAGAAGGCATTTTAACTGAGTTTTGGAATGTACTTTCAGCTTATAGGTGGCCCTGTTTCATCAGCTACCATGAAGTGGTTTGGTTATATCCAGCCTCTAGTCCCCTTGGCTCTTCGTGTGAGGTCAGAGAAATGGGAAACATGGATGCCCTGTTCACTTGACTCAACATTTATTATTACATTCTATTTTAAAACTCCCCTCTGACAGTACCTGCTTACCCATGTTTACTTACCTTTAGTTATGCCATTATTTCTGTTTGAACATACTTCCTTGGTCCTTCTTGTGGATAACTCTTGCCTTGTGGAACCCAGTTCCAGAAAGTCATTTCCTGGTGTCATAGATTCGAGGTGCCTTTCCTATCCGTCCCTTTGTTCCCCAGGCACACCACTGCCATGGCCATAACATGCTGTGCTAGAATATTGTCTGACTCCCTGACACCTTAACTGGCCTTTGATTGGTAGGGACTGTGTTTTCGTATCTGTGTTCCAAAGGATCTTAGCCATGTGCTGGCATATGGAAGTGTGGGTGTCATGAAATATCTAGCGAATATGAGAATGAGTGAATGGAACAGCATCATTTTGGCAGGCTCTCTTCTGCAATAAAAATCAGAATGAAATATACTTCCGACAGTCTCAATGTTTCTAACTGAATATGAAGGGTATCTTGATGGGAGAAAGCACCATTGAGCTGAAAACCTTAAGGTTGTCTAGTAACTTTTTAAATTTATTCTTCTATTTGTCACAGTGAGATGACTGATTTGCACAAGAATCATAAAAAATCATCCTCAATATTTTATATTCTACCCATGTATAGATTGTAAATACTCTTCATCAATTCAACAAATTAATTCAACAAATATTTATTGAATGCAAATAATATGCCAGGCACTACTTTAGATGAAGGTACGGCAGGGTACAAAACAGACTCAAGTTTCCCTGTTGGGGCTTATGTTCTAGTAGAGGGAGGCAAACAATAAGCAAGATTAATATATAAAATAAGAGTATATTATGTGGTAGCGGGTAATATGGAAAAAGAGCAAGAAAAGAAGAACAGGAATATGTGGGGACAGGAGGTGATAATTTTATATTGTATGGCCAGGGAAGGCCTTCAAGCATTAGACAGAGGAAATGAGGGGGTTAGCCATGCAGATATCTGGGAGAAGAGTTACAGGCAGATGGAACAGCATGTGCAAAGGTCCTGAGGTGACAGCATGTTTATTATGTTTTAGGATCATTGTATCACGCAGGCGAGCAGTGAGAATGGAATTGGGGGATAGATGATGTGATGCAGCCTGGGGTTGAGAATCAAGGCACCTCATTTAAGCTCATTATAGGGCTTTTATCTTTTGCTCTGAATGAGCTGGAAAGTCATTGGAAGGCTAGGATCCAAGGATGAACAACTGGGCTTTGTTTTTAATAGGATCCCTTTGATTACTCTGTAGAGTAGTGCTGTAACTGTCTGTAATGGAAATGTTCTATAATCTGTGCTGTCCGCCATAATAGCTACTAGTTACATATGGCCGTTGAATGCTTGAAATGTGGCTAGTGCGAACGAGTGAGTGAATTTTTAATTTCAGTTAATTTATATTTAAACAGCCACATGTAGCTAGTATTTACTATATCAGACAACATCTAGAGGAAAGACTGACGGGAAACCCAAAGTTGCTATCTATATCAAGTATTACCTTGTCTGTAGAATGTAGATTGTCAAACTTCATTAATATTCCCATTCATTAATTTAACAGGTAGTTAGTCAGCACTTAAGTGTGGGTCAAGCTCTGTCCTAAGTAGTGGAAGGTATTAAAAACTATTAGATGTAGTTCTTTCCCTAAATAGGTTTGCAAAATAATAGGAGAGATAAGACACATACAAGAGTAGTGATAGTCTATCATAAAGAAATGACTGCTGGTTGGTGGGAGAAGGAAAGTGAGCGAAGTTAGGGCTTGGAAGACATGACTTCCAGCTGTGCCTCAGGGGAGTTCCACCCAGACAGAACCTCCTGGGCAATGACATGAATATGACCTTGCCTGTGGGGGACTCCTACTCTAGTATCTGTGAAAACAGCAGGGAAGCTAAGACTGGGAAGGAACATTTTGCTTTGGAAAGCCTTTGAAACAGTGTATGATTTTCTGAATTCTCTTCATTAACAATGTCCTAAGATTTCAGGATGTTCAGTGCCTTGGCCTTCAGAATCCAATATGTTCCTCGGCTAAATGCCAATATGTGTGGGTTAGGTTTGCTTCGCCAGTATCCATCAAACTGCATAGCCCTCAAACAGGTTCAAGTTGAAAGCTGTTAACGAGTTGTAGAAACATGTTTTTATACCTAACTATATAATTTCCAAGTGTACACAACTATGACTTTTTAATTCTAGAAGGTTTCTGGCCAAAATTAAAGTGAAATTTATTCATGTCACTCCTCCTCATAATTATCTGAACAGAATAAGTTAGGAAGAAATGCAGAACGTTTTTAATAAGCTTCTTTATAATGACAGAGAAAAGCTGATTAGAGAAATAGCATATCTAGAGCATTGGTTTTTCCAGAGGTTGGAAGATAAATCACTTACTGGACTTCGAACTTTTGGATGTATCATATCTGTGTTTCTCTTTAGTAGATTTTGCATACAGCTGTTGGTATTCTATATATATGTATGTATATATATAAATGTATATATGTGTGTGTATAAATATATACATATATGTGTATGTATATATATATATGTATATATACATATATATATATAACCAAAGCTTTGAATTTAGAAAGAAAGGGAAAATAACTTTTGCTGTCACATTTTGTTGTTGTTGTTAGGGAAAGGATTAATTAAAACACTTAAGTGTTGATGTGATTACTCAGTGCTATCAACTACAGGTTATCCAAGGGTTTTATCAAACTATGCAGTTAAATAACAGCATCTAGGCATTTTTTAACTGCAGGAAAGGTATTCATCTCAAGAGCTTTATTTAGATCATTCTGTATCTTTAGTCTTGTTGGGAGTTTGCATTTCTTAGACTTAAGAGAAGATTGGACTAGATGTTGACTGGGGGACTGTGGGGGTGGGAAAATAGTGATCCCCTCCAAGCCCAGACTCTCCCACATCACCAGGACTTTTGTTCTTGTTCCCTCTCTTCCTGCTCTCCAAGCCTGCTCCTCCGCGCCCCTGTGCCCGCCCCCCTCCGCAATGGCGTCACATTACAGCAGGCTTAACAGAAGCAGCTCACTGGGTGCCAGCTCCCCTGACTCCAGTAATCCCAGGACCCCCTGTGCCATGGATAAAATGCAATAATAAATCTTCTCAGCTCCAGTGATTTTAGTCTCCTGAATTCAATTAAGTTGAGCCTACTAGGAATTTGTAAATCAAATAGTGAACTCTATGTAGATTCAGATTCAATTTAGGGCTCCTATGTTTGTTACTGATTTTCTGGTGGGGGGGGAAGAAAAATACCGCTGCTGTTTTCCATTTTTCAGCTTCCTTGTAAAGGTATTTTATTGAAACCAAACTCATATTTCTTAAATTCCTAGACCACTATCTATCATGCAGTTCAAGTCTCTTTTCCAAATGGTAGAGTGCCAGAACTCAAAAGCTGCTTGTTTGGGTTGCCTGATTTTCTCTAGCATTCTTTGGAGGATTTGAAGTAGGGGGGAAGAAAACACTGACCTATAATAAGAGCTATACCTGGAAAGGGGATTAGGACACGCTTTAGTATGCAAACTCTCCCAGAACTATAATGCATACCTGTAGAGGGTTTCTTTTATTGTTGGTGCTCCTGTTTGGGTTTTGCTAAAAGAGTATTTTATTACATATGAAACATTCCGTGCTTCTTACTAAGTGTGTCATATGTTTTATGTGTGCAACCCGACCATCCCTCTTCTGTCTTTTCTCAGTGAGTGCCCACCTCAAGTTCTGGGTGACAAGCTCAGGAAGGTACTCCTGCCCCAAGGGAGGGCAGCACCTGGCTCCTTGGCAGATGCCATGTGCACTTTTGTTAATGAGCTCAAATTTGCCAGGAAGTCTTTTATGTGGTTACATTACAGATGGACTGTCTGCATAGTCTTGTCCTCCTGAATGATTGGTGTAGAGGTGAAAAGGAAAAACAAAAAATCTTTGGTTTCTAGAATCTAGATTGAATGAATCTCAGCAAGAGAAAAATTTTATAAAAAGTTGTTCTCAGGACAATTGAGTTTTAAGTATAATAGTAGAGAATATAAATTCTGGAGCCAGATAGACTTAATTTGAAACAACTTAATTTGAAACCCGGATTTACCTCTGGCTAGCAGCGAGGCCTCAGATAGCTTTCTTAACCTCTTAGTGCCTCCGTTTCCCCACCCAAGCATGAGGTGATTGGGACAGCGCCTACTTTATAGGTTTCTGTGAAGGTTAAAAGAGTTTACTTCCCAAAGGTGCTAGGGATAGTGTCTGGCACACACCTGGTACTCGGTCTATCCATGGTATTCTTAAGACTGGAGTATGTTCTTGCTTTTATGGGTTAAATTCAGCTTTAAGTGAATTTAAGTGAAAAAAAAAATTTTTTTTTTTTTTTAATTTTTGATGGGGCTCAGGGAGATGTGTGGTCATTTCTAGTGGAGAGTAACTTCGGTTCCTTTTTAAGTCGTGAAAAAAGAGTTCACCTTCCACTAACTAGACTTTGATCTTACACAACCCCTGGTTCAATCTGGATTTTATTATAAGTGAAAATGAAGTAGGTGAGTCTGTCTGTGGTCCTTAGGTCCTAGGTCTGTAGCTGCCATGTTACATGGAAAAGGCCTGGGTCCTGATGGACAAAGAAGACATTTGAGGTTGGAATGGAAAGATAATGTGGAAGCATCTATTGCTCTCCAGCAAAATTAAAGCATTAAAATTTATATTCAGTTCTTCTGGGGTCATCTTAATGGACTTAAAAAAAAAAAAAGAGGGCTATAAAGCTTTTGAAACACTTCAAACACAACTGCAACGGATGCCTACCAATTAAAAGTTTAACATGGCACATTCACTAACATTTGCAGAGCCAGACCATGACCTTAGTGTCCTATGTGCTATCAATATTTGTTGATTAAATCTATTTCGTTAGTTTAGTGAGATGATAGTCGCATATACTAGAAGTTGCATATGTGAACAGAAAAATTAACATCCTAGAACACTTCCTGTCAAATGTGATATGAGTAAAATGCTCATGCAAAAGATATTTCTAAAAGATAAAATTGTGTTACTGGTGTTTCTTAAATACAAATTATGTGCTGTTTTTTCTCCAAGTGGGATTTAAACTTTTATAGTGAACATCAGTGTGTGAAGACTAGGTGAAAGAGAATAGACATTTTGAGAAAGTATTATTTAAGTCGGTATATAAATCCAGCTTAATTAAGGACATTGGATAATTAGTATTCTGGTCACAAATTTTCAAAAAATGACCACTTACCATAAAAATTAGCAATTTCTTCCAAAGGTAGTGATTACAATTTGACTATGAGGGATTTCCTTCTAGAAAAAATTCTCTGTATTTTTTTGTCGAACTAAGTTTGTAATTCCTTCTATCAATCATGAGCCTTCCTTTTCCTCTTGAAGGCTCCCTACTCTCTTAAGCATCTCTTAAGTCCCTCCTGTTGACCTGGCTTTCCTCCCCTCCTGTGGGCTCCCTGCAGTCCACTTCAAACAGGGCTCAAGTTCCCCAGTGAGCCAGTTAAATGATTACCCCCAGGTGTTGATTCACCCTTGGCATTGTTGGATTTTACCTCCTTCAACCTTGAGTCATGGGGGAAGGGGAAGGGACTTGGAAGAAGATCAAAGTAGCAGTTCTCTAGTTGGAGCCTTGGAACTGAGGCTGATCCCCTCAGCCCTGTCTTTTGCCCCTCCCTACCCAACCTGACCATGCCTGGACCTTCAGCCCCTTCTGAGCCTAATCAGAAGATGTAGTGTGATATGTGGCTCAACCATTAACAGTGCAGTTGGAAGTATTTTTACTTTCGAATATAAGCAGCAAAAAGGCTAATGTTGCATGCTGTTTATTTAATTGTATAGTATAATTATAGAAATAAAAATAACAGATGAGGGCTCAATGTTTGATTCAGTGTTTTTATTTTTTATTTTTATTTTTCAAGATTTTATTTATTTGAGAGAGAGAGAGAGCACAAGAGAGAGAGCATAAGCAGGGGGAAGGGTGGAAGGATAGGGAGAAACAAATGCCCCACTGAGCAGGGAGCCCAGCTTGGGGTTTGATCCCAGGACCCTGAGATCATGACCTGAGCCCAAGCCAGACACCTAACCAACTGAGCTACCAGGCAACCCTGATTCAGTGTTTTTAGAGAGCAGACTCCATTCTCTGCAAGGTGTTATGAGAGAAAGTTAAGATGAGTAAAAAAAGCTGAGTCAAATGGTTAAGACAATTTTTATGGAGCAGAACACAGTTGTTACTGATGTTTCTGTAAAAATAGAAAACTATGAGAAGAGCAAATAAAAATGCAACATAGGCATGATTTTTTTTTATCTGTAATCAACAAAGTATTGCATACTTTTTAAAGAAAATGTAGGATATACAGAATTTATGAAAAGAAAACAAAATCATTCTACCAAAGATAACTGCACTTTGGTACATATTTTTATGGATATTTGGAATAATACTTTATCCTCACTTTTTCTGTTTTGCTTTTTAAAAAACTTTATATGATGAACATTTCACTATGTAATTGAAAGTTATTTGCATAATTATCACATCACAGGATTTAACAGTTTATGTAATCATTTTCCCCTTTTGGGGACACTTCTGTTCCTTTCAAAGTTTCCCCTCTTATAAATAATTCATTGAATATATTTATGCATGTCTTCTCATATTTCTAATTTTCTTAAAATGAACTTCTAGAAATGGAATTCTAGGTCGAAGGTCATGCATATTTTAAAGCTCTTGAAACCTTTTGCCAGAGAGCTTTCCACGAAGCTGATGCCATTTTAAAGTCAGACCACGAGGGCATAGGAGCTCTTGTGTCATTCTTGAGAACGTTGAGAAATACCGTGTTTTTTTAAAAACTACAACTTCTGCTATGTGGATAAGTAAAAATGGTACGTATTTCTCCAGTTGGGTAATTTTACAGTATGCATATGGAAGTGCATACATATTATAAATTATATGTACTATTTTCTGAATTTTCACAAAACTGGAAACAGCCATGTCATCAGCACCCAGGGAAGATCAGGAACTTAACCAGCTTCTCCACAGACCCACTGTGATCACTCTCCAGCCACAACCCTTTTTTTTGTTTGTTTGTTTTTAGGGGTGGTTTTTGACTTGTAATGTTATACTTTAATGTTATCTGGTTTTTATTCTGCATTAGTGGAATTATATGTGCTGTATGTGTGTCCGGCTTCTTTTGCTTAACTTCTTTATAAAAGTCATCGATATTTCTTTGTGTGGTTGTATATTTTAGTCTCCATTGATCCTGTCCGTCTGCATGCATTCTGTTAAGTGACCCTAATGTTGCGTGAGACTTTATTAAGGCTTTTGACACAGTCTGTCACCTCTGAATGATCTTCATTGCCTGCTGGCTTGGGCGTAGGTCCCATGGCTCACCATTTCAACTAGTCGCTTTCTAGTGGTCTTAATTTCCTATCCCTTTTCCTCTTTATCATACCCCTTTGCAAAATCAAAACTGCCTATCCTCTCTGCTTATGCTCCCAAGGCTTCTGAGTGTTTTCAGAATTACTGTGTGTATTAGCTAGGCTGCAGACTAACAGAAATCTAGAAGTGCCCAGATTAAATAAGATTGATGTTCTTCACAGGGCAGAGGTCAGTGGTGACCCAGGGCTGGTGTGGCTTCTGCTCCCCGCTCCCACTAGACTGGTGCTGATGGGCCCACAGTGGTTTCTCTACTTTGCACCATTTCCCTGCAGCTAGAAGGGTTAAGTATAAGGAGGACAGACCCAACTGGAAAGACACATGTCTCTGAAATTCACTCTTATTAGAGAAAATGTCTTCGTGTGTACAAATCTACCTGTGAAAAGGTTGTGAAATGCAGGATTATGGCTAGGTGGCTATGAGCACAACTAAAACCCTATTATTATTATTTTTTAATGAAGGAAGAAGGAAATCCCCAGATACTGGGGGCAACCCAGAAGTATGCTAGAAAACCCTACCAATTAATTCTTGGGTTTCAACGAGGCCCTCATCCTGCATAGTAATATTCTAAATTTTTACCCCAAATTCTCTTTCTCATTTCTAGTAGTATATTTATTTGGAACTCACTTCACTCTCCTTAAACTGACTCCACTTCATCTTCCCTTCATATTCCCACATGCAGAGAGTTTGCCCAGCACCTCCCAGATAAATTAGAACTATAGACAAGGGATTTCTTTTATTTCCTCCTTTAATCTGCATCTGGCTACATCTTTGCCTTTTACCTTGTTATTCTGAGACAAAGTGTCCCTGTCCTGTCAAACGCCAATTCTTTCCATATATGTTTGGGATTCCCCACCATTTCAGAGGTTATCCATGATTTCTGGTACTAATCCAGTGCATTATTTTAACTCTCCTATAGATCATACCCTCCTGGCTTTCTTGCCATCTTTGACTCTTTCTTTTCTGTTGTCTCTTCTGTATTCTCCTGTAATGCCTACACCTTAAGGAACAGTCCTTTCCAGGATCCTATCATGTTTATCTTCTCGCTGCCTACCATTGTACAGGGAACATGTTCCATACCCAGACGTTGTGGACACTCCATAGTGTGGATGAACCTCAACGCTGTCTCCAGCACAGGCCTCTCCCTCAGACTTTCTGTTAACACTGGATATCTCTCTTTGCATGTCCCTTGGACACCTCAATCCCTCTGTGTCCAAAATTGAACTCACATACTTCTCCAAAATTTCTTCCCTTTCTATCTCAGTGAATCATGGTGCCTTTCCTGTCACAGAAATCTGGACGTCCATCCTTGATGCTTTTCTCATACTTAATCAATCATAATTTATTAGAAAAATCCATCTCCCTAGACTTTTTAGAATCTACTGAGTTTTGAGCTCATACCTGTTATCTGTCACTTAAATATCAGAGTCTGTTAATAATTTCCACACATCTGGTTTTCTCCTCTTCAGTCCACTTTCTACGTGTGAGCAAGAATGATTTATACAAAATAACAAATAAAATGAGGTAATTTCCTATTTAAACCATAGGTGGCTCCCCACTGCCTGCAGAACTAATCCACTTTTCTTAGCCAGACAGATAGGGCCCTTCAGGATCTGAAGGCTGCTGACCTCCGCACCACCTTCTTCATTCCTAGCTCCTGGTATGTCTGTACTCGCTATGCTCATCGCCGTGTTGGGGCTTTTGCCTGTGTTCCCACTCTGCTTGGATTACCCTCCCTTCCTTCGTTTAGCTCTTACTTAGATTTTAGTACATAGCTTCTGGTTTTCTCTGCAAAGGACCTTCCTCTGATCTGTTTCCTCCAGAGCTGCTGGAAATCCTTCTCATATTTTCCCCAATGATTATGTGCCTGCACTGATGGTTGAGAATTTGGAAAACTGTATGGTAATTTTTTTAATCTATTTGTCCGTATGCCTACTAGACTCTGAACTTCTTGAGGACAGAAACTTTGTCCTCTACTCCATCTGTGGATGTTAAAAGCATCGCGAGAAGTAACACTGGTGCAGCTAAGCTGTCTCTCCTCCATTCACTGGGCTCTGCCTGTGTTCTTCTGAGTCATGGCTTGGACATTTTCTCTAGAGACCAAGCTGGAGGCCTCACCTGACTTTGTTTTTCATCCTTCTCAGATCACTATTGTCCGTTGGATGATGTTCAATGTCTTGAGAACCATTGTTTCATATTTCTTGTTTGTTTGTTTGTTTGTTTTTAAAGATTATTTATTTCTTTGACAGAGAGAGAGAGAGATCACAAGTAGGCAGAGAGACAGGAGGAGGGGGAGGGGGAAGCAGACTCCCCGCTGAGCAAAGACCTCAGAGGCTCCATCCCAGGACCCTGAAATCATGACCTGAGCCGAAGGCAGAAGCTTAACCCACTGAGCCACCCAGCACCCCTTTCTTGTTTGTTTTTGAGTTGTTTTAGGTGAGAGGCTAAATGAGCTCCCTGATACCCTACCTTCATTAAAAGCAAAAGTTACATCATGCGTTTCACCTATTTGAAGTGGATGATGAGGAGAATGTGAGTGAGGGACTTACATATCCATAAACTGGACTTCAGATAGAATCTCAACATAACTTAGGACAGATAGAGCATTATGAATATTGTGTATTACATTAATATATCATAGATAAACAAAGTACACATGTTTAGGTATACACATGCGTAAGTATTCATACACCTGTATTTTTGCATTAAGAATGATTGGACTTCTGCACTGAGAATCAATACCCCAAATCTGACTACTCTAGCTTCTTGGTTTAAAAAAAAGTAGTAGAACCACATTCCCCGAGGTGAAATTGTACTTTCTCTCTGGCTTCCTCTTCAACTTCTTATATACCATGGATCACACATGAATGGGAGAATAGGGTAAACACCACCTCCGTATAGCTTCCAACCTAAATTCACAGAAGTGAGTGGAGATGGGGTGGTCCACTGCCCTCGGTAGTTATGCCGTATGGGCACACAGGTGGGCTTGGTTCCTTGCTTAATACATCCATCTTGTGTGCAGTGGGGTCCAGTGCACAACAATATGTTGCTGTTGTTTGTCTCCTGATCATTATTTCCTTCAGGAGTGTTGTCTTGACTATCGATTTTTACAATGATATTTTTGATGTGTCATTTGAAATTAAATTTAAAATTAAGAATATTCGGTTGGAAACCCAGAAATCATTTAGATCAAGTGTACTCAGTTTATAGAGGGGGAAACTGAAGATCAGAGAGGTTAAGGAACTTGCCCCATAATTGGATTAAGCTTGAAGCAGAAGCAAGAATAGACCTTAATTTCTTGGCTCATACTTTACTCCCTTTCCACTTCACTGTGCAAACTGTGCAGTACCTACACGGGGGAAGGAAAATCATCTTTTAGGAAGGTGGGTCTGTTGGTAAAACAGGAGTACATGTTGAAGCAAGAAGGTCTGGATAGGACTGTGGTGATTCAGACCTAAAACAGAGGGGACCTGGACTAGGCTGGAGTAAGTGGGAACAAGAAATAAAAAGGTGAATATGAGACCTGTTGTCAGGATAACTCATAGGACTTGTGATGAGTTGGTTAATTTTTAGGCTTTGCATGGGATAGAATATATAGTTTTTGGAATGTTGAATGAGTGAAGGAGTATGTCTGTGTGTGATACTTACATATACATACACATATACACAGCCCTCATGCAATTCACAGGTGCGTTCTATACTGGATGTTCATAACCAGGCATGTTATTAGTATTTAAAAAACTTCCAAAGTGATTTATTCCTTTAATCTGTATAATAGCACCCTAAGTTACTGTCCCCACTATATAGATAGAAATAATATCTATTATTTCTATAATAAATATATTTATTTATATATATATATATATATAAACCTTGAACCTTTGGGAGGTTCAAGGTTTGCCTAAAATCACAAATTAGTATGAGGAGCTGAGCTGGGATTTGAGGACATATTTCTTGATTTAAAATCTGAATCTTTCTGCAGGAGCCTTTTTTAAAAAAAATTTTTAATTTAATTTAATTTTTTTTCAGTGTTCCAGATTCATTGTTTATGTACCACACCCAGAGCTCCATGCAATATGTGCCCTCCACAGGAGCCTTTTTAATTATCCAAAACATATAGAGAATATTTCTGTTGTTGTTTTTTTTATTGTTTTCCTGTCATGGCTGATTCTTAAACCCAATGTGTCATTCTATCCCTTTATTGTATTCAGTGCACAGTATTCCTGTTCCAGAAATAAATACCCCACCCCTCTTCTCTGATTTTCCAGATTTGTTTCACCTTTCCAGCTTTTCCCTGTGTTTGACCGCTAACTCCATGTTGCTTGAGGATGTACTCGTGCACTGTGACATTCATTTTGCTGGTGACCAGGAGCTTTCCTACTTGAGCCTTTCCTCCTTTAACAGTTGGGGGAAAACAGTATGCATTCCGAACCTGAGTACCACCTAGCAAAAACCTGGGAAGTCTGTGTGCTTGGTTGACTGCATTCTGGGGTGCGTTCATGATGGCCCGACTCTTGGGGCTGGGGTCTGAACACCAGCTCGCACTTTTCATGGTGTAGAGAGGATCGCTGTGGCGGGCCTTTGGATTGTGTTACCTAGATGGCCGACTCTTAGATGTCTCGTGAATTTTTCTTGATACAGTGCCCAGCACAGTACCTTACAGATGCTAGTTGCTCAGGGATACTTGTTGGGTGCATATATAATAAAAGTTATTATTGTCATTATTCTGTGGACTTTGTCTATGACATTAACATACTGAGCTTGCTTCAGCAGCACATATACTGAAATTAGAACGATACAGAGACCTTTAACATGCATATACATATATGGGATATGTATAAACACACATGCTTATTCTCAGTGTATTTGAAACACATAATGGGTAAGATAGTACTCAGATGAATTGTATGAAGTTTGACACATGAACTTAAGGTTTTGTTTGTAATGAGTACTTTCTGGGGCAACTGGGTGGCTCAGTCAGGTAAGCATCTGTCTTCATCTCGGGTCATGAACCCAGAGTCCTGGGATGGAGACCCAAGACTGGCGGGCTCCCTGCTCAGTGGGGAGTTTGCTTCTCCCTCTCTCTCTGCCCCTCACCCCTCTTGAGTCTGCTTCTCTCTTTGCTTACCCTGCTTATGCTCTCTCTCAAATAAAGAAAATCTTTAAAAACATGAGGGCTTTCTATTTTAAATTAGCTGAAGAAATATTAATACAATAACCTAGATAACTATAAACAGATTAACCAAATAAATATAACCAGGGATCTAAAGATAAATTGTGATTTTATAAAGTTTACAATTTTGACATTTTCAAGTTAGACTATCGAGTACTTCTTTTTTTTTTTTAATTTTTATTTTTTATAAACAAATTTTTATCCCCAGGGGTACATGTCTGTGAATCACCAGGTTTACACACTTCGCAGCACTAACCATAGCACATACCCTCCCCAATGTCCATTACCCCACCCACCTTTCCCGACCCCCTCCCCCCAGCAACCCTCAGTTTGTTTTGTGAGATTAAGAGTCACTTATGGTTTGTCTCCCTCCCAATCCCATCTTGTTTCTTTTCTTCTTTTTCTGCCCCCCCTAGTCCCGCATGTTGCCTCTCCACTTCCTCATATCAGGGATATCATATGATAGTTGTCTTTCTCTGATTGACTTATTTCACTAAGCATGATACCCTCTAGTTCCATCCACGTCGTTGCAAATGGCAAGATTTCATTTCTTTTGATGGCTGCATAGTATTCCATCGTGTATATATACCACATCTTCTTTATCCATTCATCTGTTGATG